>PVJD01003108.1:0-174013 GCA_004026545.1 Mormoops blainvillei
GGGGAAAGTGGCAGGAAAATGTTGACGTGGGGATGATGGGATGGGGTACAGGGCGGAGGGGAGAAAGGGGAGAAAATGAGACAGCTGTAAGAGCACAATCAATAAAATATACAAAAAATTAAAAATTAAAAACAAATTTTAAATATTAAAAAAAAAAAGAAATGTGTGTGCATCCGGCCTGCAGGCCCCTGTGTGGAGCCTGCCAGGGGGTAGCCCAGTTCCTTCCTCCTCTTCCAGACCTGGGACCTGGGGCCCCAAAATCCACTTGCCACGGAAGACACAGACCATGTCACCCTCAACTGCCCAGTCTCTCAACAACTCAAGGACGGGCCGCCCACGGTCTGTGGTCACCTGGGCCCACATGGTCGAGAGCAGAGAGGATAAGGGCAGGACTCCACACCTGAGGCCCCAGAGGCCAGCTTGCATTCAGGGGCTCCCACCACTGGCCCCAAACCATGGCCACACGCCCCAGCCACAGCAGAGTGGACGTTCCCCCGCCAAATCAGCATGGCTTTGCTATTGAGTGACACAGCCTTCCCAGCACAGCCGGGGTCCGAGGGCGAATCGGGCCCTCCCTCCTGAACCCGAGGCGAACAGGCAGGCCTGGGGGGGACTGTGAGCTGGTTCCCGACCACCGGGCGGGGTCTGCCTGTACTGAGGAGGCCACGGGCCCCAGCAGGTCCTCAAGTATCATGGGCACCTCCTGGGGGACACTGCTGGGCAGAAAGAGCCGGCCAGCTCCCTGCACTGCACCCGGTAGGTGGGGAGACACGGGCCACGCACGCTGGCCACACACACAAGTGCACACTCACCACGGCCATGCCCGGCGCTCATTTGCATCCTCATGGCCGGCAGTCACTCCTGTAGCTGAGAGCTGTCTTGAAGGTGTCCCGGAAGGCACGCTGCTCGCTCTCTGGGGACAGGACAGGGGCCCTTTCCCCTGGGGAACAGTCAATGGGCTTTCCTCTCTTTTGACCCAACAGCACAGACCCTGCGGCAGGGTAGCTGGGGGATGACTCCGGGGCTGAGTCCCGTCCTGATGCTTGGAGTGTGGCATTCCCAGGATGGCAGGCAGGGCGCCCCTTGAGACCGCAGGGGCTCCGGGGGAGGAAGTCAGTCCCCATGGAGGGGCAGGGACAGGAAGCGTCGGGTCTGGTCAGTGTCCTGGCTCCGCAGAGAGCCGGAATCCACCGTCCTCCACTTCCCACCGGACCCGCGAGGATGTTGATGCTGACAGAGCATCGCTGCATCTCGCAGGTCAGGGGATTTCGCTTCCAGAAAGCGGCAATTGGAAAGGGCTGTGGATCGGTCGGAAGCTTTAGCCAGAGGGTCAGGCCCAAGCTGTTGCTGAGGCAACGGTGGGTGGGCTGAGGTAGCAGCGGTCACACCTGGTCTCACTAACTCAACTGCCTGATGCCAGCCGGTGAGCCGGCTGGCGAGTCTGGCCTAGGAGTCCGCGCGGGTACAAGGCCGATCTCCAAGTGGGGCTGGCGCCTTCCTGCTTGGCCTTCCCCTGGGAGGTGCGGCCCAGACACCGGAAACTCTTTCTAAAATTAAATGTGACCACGGAGAATCTTAAAAGCAGCAAGAGAAAGGAGACAGTTCCCTACAAAGGAGTTCCCATAAGACTGTCAGCTGATTTCTCCAAAGAAACCTTAGAGGCAAGAAGGGGCTGGAAAGCGGCATTCACAGTCCTGAAAGGCCAGGGCCTACATCCGGGCATACTCTGTCCAGCAAGGCTCGCATTTAGGCCGGAAGGGCAGATAAAGTGCTTCCCAGAGAAGGTCAAGTTAAAGGAGTTCATCATCACCAAGCCATTATTACATGAAATGATGAAGGGCTTTATCTAAGAAAAAGAAGAAGATCAAAACTATGAACAGTAAAATGACAACAAACACACAACCATCGATAACTGAACTAAAAAAAGAAACAAACAAAAACAAACTAAGCAAACTGCTAGACCAGGAAGAGAGTCACAGAAATGGAGATCACATGGAGGGTTATCAGTGGGGAGGGAGGGGAGAGAATGGGGGGGAAGGGACAGGAAATAAGACGCATAGATGGTAAGTACGAAATAGACAAGAGGAGGTTAAGAACAGCATAGGAAAGGGAGAAGTCAAAGAAGTTACATGTACGACCCATGGACATGAACTAAGTGGGGGGATGCTGGTGGGAGGGGGGAGTACAGGGCGGAGGGGAATAAACGAGAGAAAAAAATGGGAAAACTGTAATAGCATCACCAATAAAATAAACTCTAAAAAAATAAAGAAAGAAATGTGACCATGGACGATAACGGCTGTGGTTGTAAAGTAACCGCTCAGTGGGTGACTTTATCAACATGACGTTCTTTTTGATTTAAGTCGCTCCCTCTTTCACTGTTGAAATCGTGGGCGGACGGGAGGGTGGACGGCACAGTTGGAAAGGGAAAGGACTCTGAGGGGTAAGGGTCAGAGGACGAGCCGCAGGTGGGAGGGTGGTGACGGAGCATGCCCGGCGTGCAGCCCTGCAGCAGCACCTTCTGGGGAACGGGCCACCCGGCCCGCCTTTACCCCTGGAGCGCTCAGCCGCCCTCCCCGGGGCAAACTCCTCCAAGTCCCCTGGCCTTCCAACCACGCTCTGCCCTGGCATGACGCTGATGGCCTTTCTCCAAAAGCGCCTGCCTTTGGCTCGGCATTTTGAAGGGAAAGACACATGTGCTGCTTGTCTGGAAGAGGCATTTTACACAGAATAACGGAGCCGCCAGCACGAGTCCAGAGGGAATAGCGTGCCCACCCATCACCATCTACTTAAAAGATATACGTGATATGTCTCCCTAAGTCACGAAATGCATTCCTTACATTGCGGTGCAGACTGTCACGCAGGGAGAGGGGTACAGTTCCAAAGTCAAGTCTCACTGACCCTGTCAAGGCCCCCGTGTGAGCGGCGCATGTTCTGTGAAAGCTGTCAGCTCTGTGACAGCGTCCCCCGGCTGAATGAGAGTCACAGCGGCAGATCTGCGCTACGACTCCACCGTGGTCGCTGACGTGCTGCTTTGTTCCCGCCCCACTGGCAGTGGTCAAAGGTGGCATTTGCCTAACTCTACTAGATTAAAAGTAATAATAATAAAGCACTACGTGTACCGAGCATCTGCTATTTAGAAATATTGACTCTAAAAAAGATTTTCTGATGCCGGGGCACATGAAGCGCACACACACTGAACCCGAGCGAGAAGAAAGACAGTGACGGGCGTGTCAGCGTCCGGGCCGAGACACGCCTGGCATCTTGCAGGTGGACACGCTCGGACGTGTGAGGCTGGACGACCCGAGCCAGGAAAGGGCCTCAGAGGGTCCGTGTCAGCCTGTGAGAAGCTGAGAAGCTGTCTCCTTCAGGAAGGCGTGTTTAGAAGCTTCCAGGAGGCCCCAGTTTCACTTCAGTCAATTTTCTTCTTTGGGCTGAATGGTCCCAGGTGGTAGGAAGCGTCCACCTGGACTCCTTCGCTCACCCTCTGATTCTGTGTCTCACGGGAACCTTCACCCTGGCCGTGGGGGGCTCTCCTTGGAGCAGGGAGCAAGCAGACGGGTTTTATTTTTATTCTGCGCGAGGGGTTTCTAAGGGAAAAGGGGTAGGCGCCAGCTACGCAGTGCACGGGGCTAAGTCGTCAAGCAGAGGTTGTGAGCCCCCACCCGGCCTCGGCGGGTGGGTTTGGGGTGGGAGCCACAGCGCCTCTGGGTGCGGGAGTCATGCTGAGAACAAGGTCTGGAGAGAGAACCATCTGAGCTTCAAGGGGCCTCCAATGGGAGCTGGGCTTGCGGCCTGAAGCCAGGGACATCCAGTCAGAGCCAGCGACCTCGGGGGGAGGCTCAGAGGGCAGGGCGCAGGGCTGTTTGGGGACCTTCGCCCAGGCGGGCACTCCCGGATCTACACGTGCGATGACCCCGCATGCCTGCCGCACCCCGTGGGGGTCCTCGCCAAAGCCAAGGTCGGGAGGCCTCAGGCGCCTCTACCCACGCGCCTGGGGGCAGAGAGCAGACTTGGGCATCGCGCTGCCGTGGGGGCTGCAGGATCCCCCAGGGGACCGAGCAGAGGAGGGAGCCACAGAAAACGGGGCCGCGTTCCCTCTCCTGGGGGCCTTGTTTGGAAGAGTTTACTCAAGTTAAAGGCATTGGGCTGCAAATGCTCTTAATTGCTTATACAAATTTGTATTTCTAATACTATCAGTTGGTTCCACGTACAAACTCATAAAATGTCTAAATATCAAAATCGTGCCAGAATAACAGTAACATTTTAAAAGTTTGAATTAAGACATTGAAATGAACTGTCCATTTTTGTCTACCACAGAAAATACCAGAACATGAAGAGGGAGTTTGAGAATTCAAATGTGTGTTAAGATCTGCTTATCATATGTAAAAGATAGTCCTGCCTACCTCCTTAAATGTTTTATTATGTTAGCTCCAGGATTTCTAATTACTAGTAGTTTCATCATTTTTGTTAACAAATATAAGTTTGATGAAATATATATATATAGTGACTATATGGTCACTATATCTTGATCTTAGTCAAAGCCGATTATAAAAATCAGCTTGGGGGGAGAAATCTCTCTCTCCGACTGGCAGTGTCTGTGACTATGGCGATATTTATGTCTGTTTATCAATGTCCAGACCCGTCTCATCCCTGAATCCCTCATTTCACTGGCCTTCTCTTCCGTCCAGCCAACCGTGGAGAGCCAACTTAGAAAGAAAAAAAAGGAACTCAACCTTACCCCATGACTGACTACTGGCCTTGCCTATGAATTGTTCATTTAAAACACGTGTTAAGAAATTTGAACATTGTATCAAAGAAAACTATTTTTTAATTTCACCATCTTAAAATATGTATGTAGAACGATGAACACGGCCCACAGACTCACCTAATGACTGAAGGTGACAGTGTGAGGTGGGAGGACCTGACGCTACCCTGTCCCCTCTGGCCTCCCGGGGGCGCCCACTGAGGTGTGAGACCGGTGCCCTCGGATGCCTGAGCCCTGGGCGGCTCCGAGCCACACCCACGGAGGCAGCCCCTCTGGGCGGAGAAGCTGCGGGGCTGGCACCCGGGGTACGCCCTCGGCACGTGCCGGCCCAGCCGTGCTGGTCACTCCTTCCCGTCCCTGACCCTGTAGCTGGGGGAAGGCAACAAGAGGTCAGGATGCGTGCTTGTTGTTACTATGAGATGCCGCTCTCTGCAGAAGCTTTGGACGCACTTCACTCTGCACTTATGGGCATCTTCACTGGGGCGCCGGTCACCAGCCAAGCTAAAAATGCAACGACGCTCTGACTGTATCTAACTATTGATCGGTGCGGGGCTGCCTCAGAGCCTCGGACCAGCAACAGGGGACGGGGAGGCAGAATGTAGACGCTGCTAGGTCTCCAGCCTAGTGTGACCCAAATGCAACTGAAGCCTTTCCCCAGCCCTTAAAATCCTCGCATTATAAACATCACCAGCTACAGTTTTTAATGCCTAGGTTTCTTAGTTAAGTATGAATGCATTCACATGCATTAGGGTTCATAAAAAAACATTTGCAATGGAACTGATACTTTAGCAATACTTACTCATGACTCCCTGATTTTAATGGCCTGACCACACTCATCTCTAACTTCATTACTGTCATTGTAGAAAATCGGGGGTAATCTTGTGACAGAGAAGGAGAGAGCCAAGGTAACCGTGGAACCTTTTTCCTGGGCCTCGCAGCCCACAGTAATCATGGGATAATATCTACTGATTTTCCACATTTGCATGGTGCAATTTCCCTTTGTAGATTCACTTTTATTCACTTCGTGAGGTTATAATCAGATCGCTCCCAAAAGTGGGATATTGCACTGTTATCACCGTTGGAGAGTAAGGTCCACTCGTCCACGCCAATCATTTTCTGATCCTGAGCCAAGTACACACTCCTCTACCTTCAGAGGACATCGACTGGACAGCGGTCCCCGTGTTGGACAAATGTCTCATGCTCATCTGGGGCTTAGAGCTACATTACGTCGTGTGGGGTCACACACGGAGGACGGGGTGAATGGCCCTGAACCTGGAGTATTTTAAATCAAAATCACCCCACAAGGATTCAGTGATGACTTTACGGTCAACATGCCTGTCATCACCAGAGAAGGCCCGCTCGGCACACGCCTGGGCCTCGGAGGGTGCACGGTCTGCTTTACCTACCGGGACGCATGGATATGCCAACCCCCGTCAAGGGCCCACGTCAGAGATGGTGTGAATTCCAGGGGCACGTGTTCAAAGTCTGCGAAGCAGAGGGAAGGAAGAGGACACAGAGAGGACAGACTTGTTCGCTTACAAGGTCAGGGGAAGGTAGAGCCCACATCACCATTCGACTGAAAAACGGAAGACCCCCGGTGCTCTCAGCTCAGTGGCGGCGCCCCTCCCAAAGCCAGGGGTTGGAACCCTACCCCCAGTGGGATGGAGTTTGAAGGTCGGGCCTTTGGGAGGTGGTTAGGCCATCAGGGTGGGATCCTCGCTGATGGGATTACTGACCCCAGCCGGTCATGTGAAGACACAATGAGAAGATGCCCCCTTGGACTTCCAGCCTCCAGAACTCAGAGGAGTAAGTGTTGGATGAGTATGGGCTCCCCGGACTACGGCATTCTGTTAGAGCGGCTGCATGGGACTGACACGCAGAGGGAAGAGGTGGAAGAGATGGAAGGCCAGCATGTGGTTTGCAGTCAGACTGCAGAGTTCCCTGAAAATCAGAGTGACGTTGACTCGATAAGGTTTGTCACCTTACTGTCAGAAGAGAAAGGAGACAGGACGGGGGCGAATGTTTCGGGATCAGAGAGGGGCTAGCCTAGGGCCGGGATGGCGGCGGTGTGTTGGGATCCTGGTCAACCGGGACGCAGTGGCCAACCTACCATGGAACAGGGGCACGTTCTGGGAGAGTTGAAGTGGGTGACAGTTAATGACGAGGTGATGCAAAATCAAAAGAGTAGTATTTTATGGCCACAAGGCTGGACCTCCGCTTGAGAAGCAAGAGGAGACACAGAGTCCATGAGGTCAGGGACTGAAACGCCGCGTTGGGGCGGCTGCCGTGAATGCGAGTGGCTTTAATTCTTGGTAACTCAACACATTTCTAGTCCTTAATTGGGAGTCACATCTTTTTTCTTAGGCTTAAGAGAAGTCTTACTGCGCATCTCAAAACCTACATGTTAAAATTTGATTTACTGATGGAAGCTAACCTCACTTATGCATTTGTGTATTTTTAATATAATAATCCAAGATGATAACATAAATCATGTGTTTTTTTTTCCTTTAAAGACTTTTTTAATAGGGTAAATAATATATTCTACAGTAGAGATCAAGTTACAGTGTAAACTGCAATACTTCTAGCCTCCAAATTCTATGTTTTGTTATTTTGGGATTAAATCTAAACTGTATGTTATTTAGAAAACTATTTCTTATCGGGGTTAAACAAAGGAAATTTCTTTATAATAAAACACTCACGTTGTTTAAAAAAACAGCAGTTAATTTTTTTGCTGGTGCACCTTTTGCTGCTGAAAACATGTCCGAGCCGCCGTGGGACAGCAAGAGCCCGTGGGCGGTGCAGGCGGGGCGGGCGGCGCGGGCAGCAGCTGCCGTGACGGCTCAGGGCACCAGCAGCTCGAACGCGAACCCTCGACAAAGCGGTCCTTCGTGTGAATTCCGGACCTCCCGTGAGTGTCACGGGTTAGTTGTGTGGGGACGTCAATGATTGTTCCAAGATACAATGAAAAACAAATGGCATTAAGGGTCTCCCGTTAGCGAGAATTTACGGCAAATTCTAACTGCTCTGCCCTGTCAGCTGACGGTGAAACGTGGCAACCTTCTCGCCTGTGGCTCCAGCAAGGCTCCTTATATCCCGTCGCTACTTCCTCCGTCTTTCTGAGTACAGACCGGTAGCACCTAGCAGCCCCCGGGGTGAAGCCTGTTTCTGACAGGCTCCTCCTCTGTGGCCTCCGGCCTAGACTGTGACATCTGTGTCTGGAATGGTCCCCATGCACTCACAGGACGTCCACGCAGCAAGGCGTTCTGCGCGTAGTGACAGGAGGAAAGGTGATATAGTTTAGTGGAGAGATGAGAGCATCTTCCTTATCTTACAGGGTTGCCCAATCTTTCGGTGTCTCTGGGCCACATGGGAAGAAGAAGTGTTGTCTTGGGCCACACATTAAATACATTGCAACATGTAATCACAAAAAAAATCTCATAATGTTTTAAGTAAATTTACGATTTTGTGTTGGGCCGTATTCCTAGCCATCCGGGGCTGCGTGCAGCCCGCAGACCTCAGGTCGGACACCCCTGCTTAAGGACAAGAAATGGGCAGGAATAGGGCATATGTGGTTCTCTGTTGCAAATGAATAAATTAGAATTAAGAGTGCTTTATGTGAACCCAAGGTATCTCTTTCCCACGAGCCTTCCTTGCCTTCTCCGGTATAAATATTGAAGTGAACAAAAGAAGCACGATGGCACACCTGAGGCTCACCGATAATCACAGAGCTCCTGGAGGGGCACGTGCCCACCCATGTACCACTCACTGGGCCTCAGATGACATGCAAACAGTCAGGGCCCCGACCTTAATGTGCCCGGCGCTCATGCCGCCATAACACCAAAGCGGCAGGGGGCATGCGCCCTAAACTTTGTAGTTATTAATATAGGAAGTAAACATCGTATCACCATAAGAATTTGAGAGGATACTAAATTACTTAAAAACAAGTAGCCTATCAAGTTAATATTTAAGAGAAGCTTCCTTTAGAATAGGATAGAATCATAGGAAATGCAAATGAGAAGAATTGTTTAAGAGGACGTATTTGCTAGGCCTTTTTTGGAACTGGAAAGAGATGAAGTTCCTTTTAACACAAGGTCACACGGCTTGATAGGTGAATAAACCGTTTTCTCTTTTTTGTCATAACTCTTTGCACTTTTTATCACAATTCTTTTTATTATTACAGTGAACCACTATTCCCTGGTAGCATCATTTATTTGGAATAAAAGCAAATAAGTGAGTAGTACTTAGAAGAGCAGCAAAGAGGGTAAGAACTCTTCCATCAAATGAGTAAGGACAGTATCACAGATACTGTGTCCAAGCACCCGAACGTAGGGTCAGGCCCACCAACAAGGAGAACAAGGTTGACCTAGTGGCGTCCAGGAGACAGCCACGTGCGACCTGTGACAGAAGGAAGGGCAAGCAGAGAAATGTGTCGACAACCAGACAGAAGTTATCGCAGATGTTCCAGAAAACACTAGAAAAAAATTTGGCACTTGAAAATGCATAAATAAAATGCAAATTAAGTATGTTCGAAATATATTATTATATATTTAATACCTTAAACAGTCAGTACATATTTATATATTATGTGAATGTACAGATAAAACTAGAGAGTTTTGCAGTTGGAGATTTTTCTCAGTCTCCCAGTCATGAATAATATTCATGATTTGTGCGCTTGTGCTAATTTTAGCATCTACACCGTTTTCTTTATCCAAGCAGTACGATTTCTTCTGCCGACTGTCAGAGTTTCTACATGACACCATATAGTCAAAAACTTAATTTCTAATTAATGCTAAATTTTAAAACCAGAGCATAAAGCCTTATTTGCAAATATGTATTTATTTAAATGTGTCCATGAGGTTAGCTAAGAAGTCCCAATTTCTTTGACAATATACTCCTCTTTCTTTTGCAAAATTGAAAAAAAAAATGGAATAGTTGTACAGGTGCAGTTTTTCCATGTTGACAAATAAAAACTGTAACTTAAAATCATCCAAAGCATATTTTTCTTTCTTCATGGCAAAAATCATAGATCAATAGAGAACACTAAGGGGGAATGGAATATATTATGTACTGTGTAAAGCAAAAACCCTTCCAAGATTGCAGTAGCCTTTCATGTTTTTCCCCGCCTCCTATGTTCTGTTTATTGAATGTGTTCTCTGACAATATAAAGGCTGCTTTGTTTTTTTCTGAATTGCACTCCGAGCACTCAGTCAGACCCACTCGTTTTTGTGCCATTTTTCTCAAATCCACAGTCACTCAACAGCAGTGGATCTGATAACATCCCTTCAGTTACCTTGACATCCTGTCCTATACATTGCGAACAACGTCATGTTTGTAGGAGACCAGCGATCGCTTTCAATGAGAAGTTAGGATTTTAACTACTGAAAAAGTTGTGCACGCAATTTACAGTAGCCAAGAATCAGAAGTGACCTAAGTGCCCAACAGTAAATGTGTGGATCCAAAAACTGTGGCACATTTACACAATGGAATACTACGCAGCAGGAAGGATGAAAGAGCTAGTACCCTTCGCGACAGCTTGGATGGGACTGGAGAGCATTGTGCTCAGTGAAATAAGCCCGGTGGTGAAAGACAGATGCCATATGATCTCACCTATAAGTGGAACCTAACCCACAAAATAAACAAGCAAGCAAAACATAACCAGCAACATTGAAATAAAAAACAAACTGACAGTAACCAGAGGGGAGCAGGGAGGAGGATGACAGGGGAAAAGGAGGGGAAGGGTCACCAAGGAGCAGGCACGAAGGGCCCATGGACAAAGCCAAATGGGGGAGGGATGGAGGGTGGGAGGTGGGGGTGGCTGGGGCTGGGGAAAGTGGTGGCGGGAAAATGTTGGCGTGGCGATGATGGGATGGGGTGCAGAGCGGAGAGGATAAAGGGGCGAAAAAAATGAGACAACTATAATAGCATAATAAAGAAAAGAAAAAATTGTGCACAAATCTACAGCCTTTTCTACTGACTACAGAAAATTTCCTTTTCTTCTAATTAAAGTCAAATATTAATTCCAATTAAGTTTCAGAATCTCAGTGAAACAGTGCTACCGAGTCTATGGAATGAGAAGCCGACACTTTACCTCACTTTCAGGTTCCCTTGCTGGAGCTGCCCGTCGTACACGGACAGGATGTCGAAGTCTTCCTCCAGGGCGAAGGTGTGGAAGGCCAGCTGGATCCGGTTGCGCTCCCCGGTGAGGATGACCCAGGTGCAGTTGGCGTAGTTGGGGTAGCCGTGCGGGAAGCCGGGGCTCTCGATGGTGCCGTTGGGGCCCTGGACTAAGCCCCCGCAGTTCTGGCCTGAAAACAAACAAGCGAACGTCGGTGTATCATTCTGGCTATTGTCGGCCTGTGATTTTTAAAAACATTTCCCACCAGTTTGTCCAATTTTTATGATGATCTGTTTTGTGATCCTTCGTGGTGGGACAACAGTGGGTTCACAGTTGTCAGGATACGGAAGTTTATTCTTGTACCGTTATTTATTAATTATCACAGTATTTTCCATAGGAACAACTATAACCCTACTTTTGCCCCCACCTTGCATTGAATGATAAATTGCTACAGTTTTCTCCAGTACTAAAAGATAGAGAATAACGAAGAAACACCAAGAGGCTAAAGAAGGCACATACAGTGTTTGGAAAGTCATCTTAGAACGGGGCCCCTTTGGTAAATCGCAGTCCCAGGATTTCTACAAGGATCTTCTGTTGAAAGGAGGGCACCTGAGATATTAGTAAGAGCCACGCGCTGGACCCACCAGCTGTATTCCCGCCACAAGACACAGTCTGAAGCCCTTCCTTCCCAACGCACCCATCCATCTCCTTTCTGCCGTCATCCTTCGCCCACCTACTGCCACCCTGCGTGTCCCCGCCTACCTGCCTCTCCCACCTGCCTGTCCCAGGTGCTCCTTCCTACGTATAAGCCTTTAGGGATTGGCTACTGTGGCCCCTGCTTTGCCGGGATGGGTTCTGTCCCACTGTTGCCTCTCGCAGTGGGCCTGCCGAGGCCACCCCTGCGTCACCCAGACTGACGAAGAGGAGTGGGACCGAAATTGAGGCCGGAGGATCGTTTGGACTGTCTTCGTGAACACGCCTGAACTGTGTTAAGTGTAAGCAGCGCCCTCACGTGAGGGCACAAAATAACCCCCACCGAAGGGCCCCGACATCGGTTCGCCTACGGCTGGCCGCAAAGGGCGGCAGACTCGGCTCGCAGGGCACCGCTGCTTCTTTATCTGGTCATGTTCTGCCAGCGGGCTTACGTGCCTCTAAATGTCCTGTTTAATGTTTATTTTTTTAATTTAAAAAGTTACTAAATGTGCTAGGGTGAACTGGTTAATAAAATTATATAGGTTTCAGGTATACCATTCTTTAACACATCACCTGTATATTGTATTGTGTGTTTGTCACCCCAAGTCAAGTCTATTTCTGTCACCATTTCTCCCCCTTTACCGTCTTCTACCTCCCCCACCCCATTTCCCTCTGGTAGTCACCATATTTTTGTCTGTGTCCATACAAGGTTTTTTGGGTTGTGTGTGTGTGTTTTCTTTTTTTCTTAATCCCTCCATCTTTTCCACCAACCCACCAAACCCTCTCCTTTCTGACAGCTGTCAGTCTGTCCTCTGCACCTATGAGTCTATTTCTACTTTGTTAGTTTATTTTGTTCATTAGATTCCTCTTATCAGTAAAATCGCATGGTGTTTGTCTCTCTCATCACTTAGCACAATGTTCTCCAGGTCCAGCCACGCTGTTGCAAAAGGTAAGCTTTCCTTCATTCTACGGACATGTAGCATTTCACTGTGTGACTGTACCAACACTTTTTTATTTACTCAGCTCCTGATGGGCACTTGGGCTGCTTCCAAAGCTCGGTGATTGTAAATAACACTGCAGTGAACATAGGGGTGCAAACATTCTTTCAAACCTTGTTTCGGGTTGCTTTGCGGTTAATATCCAAAATTTATAAAGAAAGTATTCAACTCGACACAAAAAAACCAAACGATCCCATTAAAAAATGAGCAAAGGACACGAATTTAAATGTTTCGATGGTAATAATAATAAGAACGTTTCGGAGGAACGCCGGGGCATGCAGATTAGTGCATGCAGTAAACGCACTTGAATACACGTGCTACCCCAGGTTTTATTATTAGGCTGCAAAAATAAAATTATTTCCATCTACATTTTACACTTAAAAATATTTCACCATAGCAGCTCTCAGTGAGCTCAAGTCGTTCACAGCACTATCACCAAACGTTTGTGGGAGTGTGCTAAATCTTCCTAAAAAAGATTTAATGAAAGGGATTTGTGAGTTTAAAAACCAAAGAACTAATAAGAAGCCCATTTTCCAATAAACTTAAATCTAACAATAGCCCTGTAACAAGTGGATATTAAAGCTGTGGGATTTTGAAAGGTCTTTAAAGAAAATAGCTTTCCTAGTTTATCTAGCAATTCTCACTTCACTGTAAATCAAAAAGTGAAGCCTTGATTATATGTTGGAGGAAAAAATAAATAAATTCAACAGAAGTGTCAGCCAGGAAGTGCTCACTGTCGTGGTCCCACCATGGTGAGACGGACGATCAGACAGTGAAGGGTTCTCCAAGGAATAACATTTAGGCTGTGTTTGGGGACCAATTAGTACAGAGTATTTTGCAGAACGAGTCGCTCTGGATCGGCACGTGGACTTTTCCACGGGCCTCGTTGGAAACTTTCAGACTTCTCAGAAGTTCTCCGATGAGTGACTGACTCTCCCGCGTGGCTGCACACGGCAGTCAACCGGGGAGTTTCTAACAAATCCGTTCCTGAGGAACGTTCTGATGCAGACGGTCTGAGCCGACAACATCCAAGACAACGTTGAAGAAGAACAAAATGGGGGAGTTTTTGCTACTTAGTAACATGTGTGTTATTACAAGGTGACAGTGATCCAGACAGTGTCAGCGGGTGCAGCTCTAGGCAGAGAGCCAACGGAATGGCACAGAAAGCCCCAGATGGCCCCCCACCAGGAAACGTGGTTTTCTCAGTAGACGGCACTGCTGGTCACTAGCCAGATGGGAAATATGTCACAATGCCTCACCATGAGCACAAACAACCATTCCAGGTGAGTGCAGAGCTGCACGTACAGCGTGAAACGGCGACGCTTCCGGGTGGAAACAACAGGAAACATGCCCCGTAACTGCATGGTAAGCAAGGGCTGCTCAAACAGAACACACCGGGTAACGGCCGCGAAAGGAACGGGTGACAAGCCGCTGCAGATGCCAGGGCATGTCTACTGTGCACGTGGTCACCAAATGGCTTATTTGCAATATGATGAAGAAACCTCACCAGTCAGTAAGAACAAGGCGACTCACTGGCAAACAATGATTACAGGCGGCAGTAGGTCTGGAGTCAAAAGGACGTCTCCCCAGTTGGAAAGAGCCCAGTGGGTCAGGAAGCGGGGACCGCCCTGCGGCTCTAGCCTCCCTGTCCCCGGGGCCAGGGCCCAGCTGCCGTCGCCAGTCCTGGAGCTGCAAGGAAATGGCATCTTGGGCTAAAAGAAAACGAACCTGATTTCTCTGGTCTTTCTTTTTAGAGACGACAGTCCCACCTCATGACTCCCGTTCACGCCCAGCAACGTTTGGTCCCATCGGGGAAATGCACGAGTTCTGCAATTTAGTGTCTCCAGCCTCATGAAACTATCTCAATTTCAATAAAAAATGAGCCACATGAAAACAATCCTTTGTAGACACAGTAGTCCCACGAGGGCACTGACCAGCGCTCCTCCCAGTGAGCGGCACTGGCTAAAATCTGCGCCTGCAGGGGGCGGAAGGGGGCCCTGCCATGTCGCGCCCGCCGCTCAGCGCCCGCGGAGCGTCCGTGCTCCCTGACGCCGCCACAGAGACAAAGCCGACGCCCCTTACACTTTAACTGTCTCCGAATGGAAATCCTCAGAAAAGAGCAATTACGATGAACGAAGGTAAATACGGCCCCGCCTACACCCTTCGCCGGTGCCCGAGCTTAGCCCGGGCCTCCTCGTCGCCGTCTGTGCGAGATAAGCGCCGCTTCGGTGGCAGCGAGGACTTCTGGTCGAAGAAGATAAACCCGGGGACGAAGGTACGCAGGTGCCAGGTGGCATCTGCGTGCATTTCCAGGTTTCACGTGCGCTTCCCCGGGGAGACAGAGCCCGGGGCTCGCCCCCGCCGCCGCCGCCCCCGCAGCAGGCGCCAAGGGGCCGATTTTCCGCCCCCGGCAGCGGTCTGAGCCCGCCTTCCTCGCAGGGCTTTCCGCGCCCCGACGCGCACTCCGGGGGGCGCTTGCCTGGGACAGGGCGCTCTCAGATACTTCACAAATGTTTTCTTTTTTAATGGCTTACATCTAGGCTGGATTTCAGCGTTGGCCTTACACAGAGCTTCAAAGCAGCAGATTGTTTTAACTGGAAACAATTTTAATGAGCAAACTTTTAAATATTGCAATTATAATCAAACATTAGCATACTGCTCCACAGGAATTGGTTGTAAGGGCGTTTGTAAGTTATGTTTCCCAAGGGCAATGAACTAATCTGCAGGGTTTCAGTGAGGATTTAATCTTTTAGTGAAAGTTATGTTATTCTGACAGGCCTGAAAATGTAATTATTACCAAAGAAAATGTCTAACGGTCTTTCTACAAGTACTGAGGGCGGCAGCTACCTTCAAATGTCAAAGCCAACGAGAGAACCGGAAGTATCGATATACAGGGTCCGACACAAAAACGGCCCCTTTTTTATTACAAAATCTTTTATTACAAAATCATAAGCATGTAACTCTGTAACATAACGACGTCACCCTGAAGCCCACCATATGCCATTTTAGGTGAAGTGTTCAAATTAAAACTATAAATTATTACACCCATGTTATTATTACCCTACCAACCACACTCGAGCTGGCCTTACTTCTGCCGGACCCTATATATATAGTATACATGTAAATTACGTGTACACCTTAAATACACATCAAACAGAAACAAACACACAGAACAGTACAGAAACACACGGATAAAAACACATTTGTTTTTACTTGCTGTAATCCAAACCAACCATTATCACAAAATTTCAGTACTTGCTGCAATTTCGAAAGAGTGGTATGCCCTGATGTTATATATTGACTCTATCTCAGCGAAGCTGGGCAAATTGATGGCTAAATCACCTAGCAGTTTTGAGATACTTGGTTTAAATCTGAAGTATTTAACAGAACGTTAGGTATGCGGACTCCCAGAGTTGATTCAGTGTTGATTTCTACCCAGTCCAGAGATCCCCAATATCCCGGCTTCTATACAGGGGGTTCCAGCCATCACGTGTCATTTCCATTCTGTCATCTACTTCTGGCGTGAGGCCGTGTTGTTACACACGTTTTCACACAGAGTCTTAGTTGCCCATGGCAGCAGGTCCACGTGATTTTGGGGATGTGGAAATGCACGCAGAAGTGCAGTGGGCTCTTCTGACATCAAACACTGCTGTCTGTCCCACCAGATCACAGCCGTATCACCAGAGAGAAGCACTGTGTGGCCTGCGTGCCGCCCGATGCTGCGAGGACTTCCCGATCCCAGTTTCTGTCACAGTGACTGACTGCGACCACACGACAGAAGAGCAAAGGACTCAGATACTGCGGAACTCTACCTCCAGCCCTTCTTTGCAGCTCATCAATGCCATGGCAGGGAAAGGGGATGAGGCCGCATCTAAAAATGTAAGACTCACTCACAACCCCATGACCAAAGACAATTTGCTACCACTTTCTGACCACTTTTCTAACCTACACTTCACACTTTTTAAATGGCGTCACGTTGGCCGGTATGTGACATGCAGGCCATGGGCCTCTGCCCTGCAGGCTGTCGGCCCTGCAGGTGGACGGGTCAAAGACATGCCTTGCCCGGCTGGTTGGTGCTGGTGTCCATTCTGAGAGGTGCAGGAGGTTGCCCTGCCTGGCAAGGCGACCGTGGGGCAGCCCGAGTCTCAGCGAGCAGTGTGGCTCGTGGTGGTCACGCCGGGGTGCCCCCCACCAGGCTGTGTGGCGCGTTTTAGGGACAGCAGGGCTCATTTTGTCCCTGCTCTGACAGTTGGTCTCGGCGTGGTGCATATTCACACTGGAATGCTACTCGGCCACAGGGAAGGACGGAACACTGCCATTTATGACAACGTAGATGAGTCTGGAGAATATCATGCGAAATAAGTCAGACAGAAACAGTTAAGAACCACGTTTTCACTCGTATGTGGAATGTAAAACTGAAAGCAGCAGCTGAACAAATAAGAAAAGCAAACAAAACCTGACAGACACTCATGCCAGTGGGGTGGTTACCAGAGGGAAGTGGGTCGGGGGTGGTAAAGGGTAAAGGGGCCACATATACGGTGGCAGAAGACGGCTCAACTGTGGGTGGCGGCCACTGTGGTCTTCACTTGTACTGTTCATTTTCTTCAAGGACTAAAGAGTGGGAACTGCGTTTAAGTGGGTTCAAAACTTCAAACATCAGGACTCCTCCATCCCACTGATGGGAGTGGACGTTTCTCTGATCGGGGTGGTGCTGTGTGGAGCAGTAAACAAACCAAATGTGCACAAAACCTTGCACTGTCGTGGACAGTGGCATCCTTCCATTATTTCTGGCTCCGCATTCTTTGGAAAATGATTAATTGCAGAAGGATCACGACTTACAATGGCCTTCCTAGAATGTCAAGGTGTTTCAAAATTGACATCTTCGGGCGTTTTCTGGGGACAGCACACCCTGAAGGAAGTCTTGGAAGCATCCTGTTTCTCAGGTTACCCGGAGCAGTTACTGTGGGCTCCGGTGACCCGGGCTCCGGGCGCTCCGTGCGGTTTTCACCCCAAACACTTCAGGGAGGTCACTCACCCATAAGCAGAGGAGAAAAGTTCAAAGACAGAGCCACCCGCGCCTGCGAGGGACCGAGCGGCAGTTCCTCCCTCAGGACTCAGCTGTCCCCAAGCAAGAAGCACTTACACTGCACAGGAACCGGGGTCCCCCAGTGCCTGACAAAGGAAAAGGGGCTTGCAGCAGACGGTGTAAACACAGACGACCCCCGCCCCCCGCTGAGGATCGCTGCGACCACACGCAGGCTTGCTCCGCCTCACGGCGTCCCTTCCCTGGAGCTCACGCAGCTCGTCCCCCGCTCAGGGCCTTGCACACGCTCGGCACAGGTCTCCTCCTCGCATCCGGCACCCCTGCGGGGGCCCAGCTGACCGTCTCCCCAGACCCTCCGCCGCCCTCCCTCGTGGTTGCGCTGTGAAAATGTCCTGCTTACTTACTGAGTCCCTGTCTCTGGAACTAACATGCCGAGAATGAGGGCGCGTTCTGCCTGGGTTTTGCCCTCATTCCCTGACTGGTGCCCGGCACTCAGCGCTCAGTCACCGAGCCCGTGGCTGAGGAAGGATGCACGCGGGGGAGGTAGCGACGGCGCGCGGGGGAGTTAAATCTGCGTGCGCGCTCCCGAGTGGAAAGAATCTGGAAATTCCAGGTCGTGGTTCTGGGAGGAAGTTGAGCCGCGCTGTGGCCTCGGGGGGACCTAGAGCACTCAGAGCGCGGGATTGTCATTCTAAAGCCAAGAACTAAGGGGCCTGCAGGCGAGCTCAGGCCGGGCGTCCGCAGCCTGAGCGCCCGCAGCCCCTTGGAGAAACTTAAACGCTCTTCGCTGTAACCAGAGCAGAGTTCCCTCCTAGGCGAGCCCCTCACCATGTCCACCTGTGCCAGGGAAAGAGGTCTCATTCAGGGCGCGGGGCAGCAGGGAGTCAGACCTGGACCCGCGTGACAGTGACGCCAGTGTCGTCCCTTAGCGAGTGCACTCAGGGAGGGGACTTTCGGGAATTCCAGCACTGTGATGCTGCCATTGGCTGCAAAGTGCTTGCATTCTTGGCAACAGTGCCATTTGGTGTCTACCCACCCTCAACAGACAAATGGGAAGAACACGGTGCACAGAGTAAGGGTCGAGCCAAGCAAAACTGTGATTACTAGCCAGCACAGGCCACTAGGGACTGAACAGTCACCTGGTCGACACCGGCCTCAGATGGGAAGGGAGGGTGGGGCCTGTTTGGGTGGGTAGAAATGAAGCCCACTGAAGAGAGTGGGGAGAGGAAAGGGGCGAGGAGGGTGCCTGGCTGCCCCCCGAGCCCAGCTGCAGGCTCCAGGGGAGCCCCCCACCCCCGCTGCGGCTGCCTGAGAAGGCAGCGGCGAACTTGTCTGATGGCGGGACGTTTCACGTCTTGGAGGAGATGACATCACGTGCGCAATATGCACAAACAGGCCAGGGGATGTTGCGTGAAGAGCCACGGGGACCACTGGAAGCAGGTCCAACTTTTACGGATTTGCTGCTGTAACTGCCTTTTGCCTGTGAATCTGTGTGCATTGCCACAGCCTTTCAGCGCCACACTGGCCCCTGTGCTGTGGGCCAGAGAGCTAAGCGCCAGCTCCAGTCCCGTATTGTCCTCCGGTTTCGCCATGTTTCTGAAGAAGCCTTGCACAATATTGAAATTCCAGGGAGGATTAGGGTTTGTTGTACAAACCGCTTTGGCAGAAAAGGAACTGCCCTTCTTTCAACCTCATGGCCTTGAGCTGAAAAGATACACAGCCTATAGACGACTTGGTTATTTTCATTTTACCGGTTTCTAATTAGAGCTCCAGAACGCAAAAGGCCCGCACCCCTTTTCAACGTAGTTACTCAGTTTTCTCTAGATTCTGCTCTCCTCTGTCTTACCCTGGGTCAGCTTCCAAGGTGTTAGATCAGAAAGAAGATGAGAGAGGAAAAATAGCTGTTGCTAGACACAGACAAGTAACAGGAGTGTTGATCTATTTAGCAGGAAAACGCCAGCCGGCTTTGCCTCGCTATAACTATTGTAAATGAACCAGGAGATTATGCTCACCACTCAAATATTTATAGCAAGAAGGAAGCTGGGCCCAGAGATAAGGGCCATTTGCAAGGTTAACCGATCAAAGCTGCACAGACTCCAGACGCTGGATGAGAGGCGGCGTCTCGGGGAGCCGCGGCGTGAGGCTAAATGCAAGCAGCAAGGACGCCGAGGCAAACAAGAGTCCTGAGCTTTCAGCTGCGGAAAAAATCCTACTGTGCGCAAAATCGCGTAATATCCCATGTAAACACACTGACGAATGCCATGTAGCTGGCATACAGCCAACGAGAACTGTAATATAAAGTAATAAACAGGGTGTAACTGTCAACAATTAAACAGGTGCTGAAGTGGGTTAAAAAGGGTCAAAACGTACAAACTCCCAGTTACAAGACAGATTGGGTCCTGGGCACTTAAGGTATAGCATGGTGACTATAGGTAACAACACTGTAAATGTCTGAAAGTTGCTGAGGGTAGATCTTAAAACTTTTCGTCACACACAAAAAACAAAAAACCATAACTGTGGTCGGGTGATAACTGGACTGACTGCGGTGACCATTTCATAACATCGACACAGACGGAATCATCGTGCTGTGCACCTGAAACGGATACCATGTTACAGATCAGTTATGTCTCAATAAACGAAACTAACAAACCAAGTTAAATAGTGGGCATTTCCAGAAAAGGGGTGACTGGCCTCTCTCTGTGGGCACCTTGAATTTTGAAATCAGCCAACCCGTGGGGAAGCCATGTCCCTGGGCCCCGAGCGGGGTCATCATCCCAGGTCTTCCCATGAAGTTGGGTTTGAATCATTGGTGGAAAACAAAACATGGCACAAACGCCAGCAGGTCAGAGGCAGATGGACGACGCCGAGTGGTTCCTGTCCCGAGTCCCGTGGCAGGCACACTTCCACGTCCAGGACTCAACTCCCACTGCTCATCCGCGTGGGCGGTCCCCCACCTCAGCCGGCTCTCGCCCACCTTCGGGGCCAACCCCACTCTCCCAATTTCTGCCAAATATCCAACGACATCCTACCATTATTACCTGAATAGGACACTGAATAGGACACTCGAGTTCAAGTACTTCTTTTAGCGTTAAACCCACACATCTGGTCCACAGGTATCATTTCACAGGGAAGGTGTATGTTTATCAGGGGGCCTAGTTTGAGTCACTGAACCGAGACAAAAAGCTGTTTGAAGAGGCTCCTACCTCAGAAAGCACTCCAGCCTGTGTGACAGGGACACTAAGTTTGGCTGACAGTCCCAGTAGTATCGACGGAACTGCGGGGACTTTACTCAATTATCTGGTCTAGTTCCCTAAGGTACGGAGAGGGGACTGCACTGGAGAATCTCTGAGTCTCAAGTTTCCCTGGGGACACAGAGGAAAGACAGAAGGAGTTTGAGACAGGAAGAACTTGAATTGTAAATATTTTTGACATCCTATTTTAATTAAAGCAATAGCAGAGGGGATGATGGGAGGTGTGGGGAAGAAGTGATCAGTTCTACCCCCCGTGGTAAAGAATTAAGAGCTTGCATTAACTGGAGTCTTCAAAAGAAGTTACGAGAACATAAAACCCGTCTCACTTGGAGTCGGAGACCAGGGCGACTGTGAAGCTCGGTTTGGCATCGTTGCTCTGACTCAGACCAGTGAGGCTTTTGCCATAAACGGGAGGCCCCTTGCGTGCTCTCCACCTGTTCCTCTCCGTGGCGGGGGGTGGGGGGCTACCACTGAGTGGGGCCGGCACGGCCGACTCCCCCTCCCCAAGGGGAGAAGGGGCTCTCCCAACGGGCGGTGGGACTGAGCACAGACTCAGCCCAGGTGAGTGGGGAGGCTGCTCCCGTCACCGTGACTAGAGTCTCGGGGGCTTGTTTAGGAGACAGGGAACCCCTGATTCCTCACCAAAATCAGGCCAATTGATCAAACTTCCTACAGCAGACGAGCTGGTGATGATGCCATCTGACGCTTCAGAGTTTAAGTGACTTTGCTACTCCACAGAAATCTGGCGATGGGAGAGAAAATTTGTGATGTCACTGAATGACCGTCTCTAGTGCACAGGTAAATTAAAAGTTTTGCTATAAGGAGATTATGAAGAAGACTAATGGTTATTTTCATGCAGCAGCAAGAACACAGGAAATGTAGTATTTTTTTCCTACTGCTGAAAATTATGTCATTGTGGTTTAATTCACAACAGTAACTTGTTATTTTCCTCTCTAGGCAAGGTCTTAAATCTGACTTTTAAATGAAACAAAGACAGGCAACGGAGTTTCTAAAGTAGAAACTCTGATCGTGATTTTTTCTGTTTGTGTCAGATTAGAAACTTTTCTCTGTGATTTATGGCGAGCATTAAAACAGACCTAGATAACAGGCCCGGGAGGCCAGGTCCCCGGCATGGGTCCCCGATCGCAGTGCGACACTTCAGCAGTCACGCTGCCCCAGGCTGGAAACAACCACAACACAAATGGCAAGAGGGGGACACCAGAGGAAAACCCATTTTCAGACACGTTTCTTGGGAACCCCGAAGTGGGCTAAATACCGTTCTGCATTTGAATCCAAGCGTTTGCAAACGACAAGGGTTTGCCAAGGGCCACGCTTTCCGGACCCTAAAGAAAATGTACATTTTTCCTATCGCTGTTCATACAAAACACCTCAGCAGCCACTCTTCTCCAAAGTATGTCACTGAGGGTATTTTAGGGTCGGGCCGGGCTCATAAGTCATGACACAATCATGACTCGGACTAATAAACGAACCTGGCGAACTTGCAGAGTCTGCCTTCAACGGTTCATGCAGTTTCTGTATATTTAACTTAACTATTTTTTTAAATAAGTTTAATTTATCATATTAAAAGGTGAAAGTATGAAAATCACATGAATCAAAAATCTTATCAATGAATGCAAAAAACGAAAAACAAAACAAACACCCCATTTTATGTAATTCAATATGTAGTCAGGATAAAGCCACCCAGGAAACTAGGAATCAAGGGGAACTTCTTCACATTGATAGAGAGCTCCTATAAAAAATGTATAGCTATAATTATACTTAATGGTGAAAGACCATTTCTTAAGATTTTCCCACGATCAGAATAAAGAAAGTATATCCACACTCGCCACCCTTATTCAACATTCTGACAGAAGTCCTCAACCGGTGGAATAAGGCACGACAGGAGGGAGGGAGGGAGGGAGGAAGGAAGGAAGGTAGGTCAGACAGGTAAAAAAATGGAGATGCGAACGTGCCCACAGTTACAGGGGATATTGTTTCCATGTAGAAAAATCCAAGGGCTCAACAGCAGCAGCAACGAAAACACGGGAAATAATATGTGTGTTTAGCAAGGGCTGCAACACAGAAAAAATTAAAAAGTCAGTACCATTTAAAGTCATTTGAAATCACTTGGTGGAAACCCAAGAAAACACAAGACGTGCTGGAGTGAGTGGAATGTAAGCAAATGGGGAGACGGACCATGTTGGAGCCCTCAGTGTAGTAAAAATATCAATTCCTCCGAAGTTAATATATAGGGGTAACAAAATTCCTTTAAAAAGCCCAGCCTAACTTTCTACATTTATAGACAACGGTATTGTAACGTATACAGGAAACAGCAAAGGAACTGGAATACCTAAAGATACGAAGGCACAGTCACAAAACCCACACACAAATGGTGACAGCGGCTCTCCTTAACACAGACGAAAGCGGAAGCGCCAAGAACCCCCTAAACATTACAGGGTTAAATAAATCATGGTACATCCATAACATGTAACAGCACTGGGCTGTGGAAACGAACAGGCTGCTGATTCACGTGCATCGGCCTGGGTGAATTTCCAGAACACTGTGCTGGGTGGAAAAATCCCAGAAGGCTACCTGCCCATGATTGAATTCATAGAGCATTCTCAAGACCAAAAAAAAAAAAAAAGGGAAATGAGGAACAGATGGATAGTTGCCCTGCATGAGGCGGGGGTGGCCCAGGAGGAACGTGGGTGTGGGTATAATGATCTCTGGGAGGATGGGAACAGTCTACCCTGATTGTACCGATGTCATTACCCTGGCTGTGACATTGTACGTGGCTTTTTAAAACGTCACCATTGGGGAAAACGGAGTAAAGATAGAGGAGATACAGCTGCATTAATTTTTATGACTACTTGTAAATCTAAATCTATCTCAAAATAAAAGAATTTAATTAGGAAAGAGTATATAAAGTCAAGCAAATCTCTTTCTCATAAGAATATTAAATCCTGGTGATCCTAAATCTAAAAAAACATTAGAATTGAGAATATACTAGTAGTAGGTAACACAAATTATCTGATTCAATCGTAGCATGGGGGTGAAGAAAGAGTATTTCAATAAGAATTAATATATGTCTAGTAATATGGTTAGTTATACTAATGCATAGTGTTATTATGACATAATTACCATAACTTTTCCCTGTTTGGTAAGCTCCCATTTCATTAATGAATACAACATTGATATGCAGGTCAAATGAATCCATGTGTTTAGACTTTATAGAAGAGAAATCTGGGGATGGAGAAACACTACCCACAAATTAAACTTCCTGCATTTTCAAATATACTGCGATGAAATGTGTAAATTGCAAAGGAAATAACATCCCTTCAATAAACCCATAAATAGTTTCTAATAAGTTGGCATGCTTTCAAAGTCACACTGGAATACTTTTTTTTTGATAATTGATAGCAAATTTAATAAACATTCTTACTTGGTAGACAAATAAGGGCTTCCTAAAAATAAGAGACTGCATTACTGAGAGGAAATGAGGAAAGACACAGGGGACAATTTTTAGGAACGTGCATTGTTCTGGAAATTGCTGGGGAAAAGGATTAGGTTTTACAAAAAGACCACACTGGCACACTTTTTCTTTTAGCAACACTAATTTCTTTCTATTTTCTCAGGGAAGCACTTTGTCTCTGCAGCCCGGTGCCGTCCCCTCGTGAAAAGCCCATCTGTGTGGCAGGCACTTTCGCGAGGGTCCCTGGTGAATGCTAATGCGAAGATGCTATTCACGCCGGACCGTGTCCCTCGGAACCGGCTCTGTTTCTCACGTGGTGCTCTCAGGAATACAAACTGCCTTTCAGCAGCCACTGCTCCACGGGAGCTGTTTTCAGCAACACTTCCACCCTGCGCTGTCAAACTCCCCGCAGCGCCGCGCCTCCGCGCGCGCACCTGCCGCGGATTCCCAGGGAGCCCGCGATGCCGCTGCCACCCGGACACCCGCTCGCGACAGGAGCACGCGCCCTGCGCGATGGCGCCTTGCTCTGGGCCACTTGGTAGGGCGCTGGAACACGGGTGACAGTGTGCATTCTCCTGTGAGAGAACAAAGGAGCAACAAAGAAGGTGCCATCAGGAATTTCACTCAATGTTCTTTCCTGTTCCACATGGAGAAGGCATTTCCTTTTCTTCCTTTTTTTCTCCCCCCAGAGTATCTGTGCTTCAGCCCAGGACAGACTGGAGTGGCCGTGAACTGTGGAGGCAGCCCAGCTGCCAGGTCCAGGGCAGGGTGAGGGGCCGGGGAGGGCGTGGACAAAGGCCGCTGCGCTGATTCGCATGGCAGAGTCCCTGGGACCGCGGGGAACCTCCGGACACGGCCAGCCTTGACCGCATTATCCCTGCCTGGCTTTTGCTTCTCCTTATCTACGATCTGTTGGGTTGGCCAAAAAGTCCGTGTGGCTTTACCTGTACAATAGAAGGCGCTTTTCATTTTCACCAATAACTTGATGGATTTGAATATTTAAGTATGTCGGCTATCACCTACATGGTAGAACATTGATTGTTCTCAATTAACATCTGGATTTGACCGCTGTCAACTTCAGCTGGTCTATCTGATCATAGTCCAGGGAGAAATCTCCAGCATGAAACTGTGCAAACCACTTTTGACACATTAGATCAGTCACAGCACCTTCTCCAAATACTGCACAAATCTTTTTTTTTTTTGCGTTTCAGTTGCATTTTTACCTTTCTTGAAATAACAAAGCATAATATGCTGAAAAGGTTGCATATTTTCTTCCATCTTCAACATTAAAATGGCTACACAAAAATTTTGATTTTTTTTTTTTTTATGCACGCTGATATGACAACTGTCACAATACAATCTAACAAAACTGTTTCGGGTGAAGTTAAAGACAAGTAAGGACTACTAGAGCCATTGTAAGGGAAAAAACACACATTTTCCGGCCACCCTTACATGTACACAAGGCAACACAGTTAGAGCAAGGGGGGACTTCCTAGATCAAACCCTTAGTTATTGAGCGGGGAGGCAGCACTATTTTTTATTTTAGATGGCGAGTGATATCATATTGTGAGTGTGTCTCTCCCTAATGGCTAATGGTGTGGGGCACAGTTTCATGTCATCATTTTTCATCTGTGTATTGTCTTCGGTAAAACATCTTTTCATGTGTTCCCCCATATTCTCACTATATTTTTAATGCTGAGGAAAGCCCCTCATTTTAAAAGTGAAGGACCACAGTAATAACTTCTAGAAGGGGCAGGTGCATTTCCCTGCTCCGCGGGAACCTCTGCAGGCTGTCACTGTGACAGTGGTAGCCCGAGGCTCAGGTCGGGAGCACGGAAGGGCCCAGCCCTGGGGATTCAGACCGGCCCAGACTCCTCGCCTGGGTCAGACAAACAGACAAGCAAGCAAACAGAACCACCCTGGGGCTCGGCGGGGAATCGGCTGCCTCCTCCAGTGTGTCCCTTGTGGCGACACTGGCGGGCTTCTCCAGGGGAGCCCCCTGTGTTGGAGCGGCGGCTCCCGGGCGTGGCTCCGGCCCGGCCTGATCTTGCAGAGACACGGCGGAAAGCAGCCCTGTGACCATGAGGTGTCCTCGATCTCGCTGGGGTTTCTCGTCCAGAGTCACACGCACCAGCAGGACGAGAAGAGAGACGCTCCAAGTTGCCTGGGAGCGACTGTCGCCTTCACGTCACCATGGGGACATTTAAAAAACATCGAACTATGCTTTCCAGTGTCCCCCTCAGCGCGTCCATGGCTGTCCATGGCTCTCTGCGGCGGCTTCTCCATACCACCGCATTTCACCATGTGTAATGCTCGCATTTTGCCCAAATTTTTGAGGGAAAAATTAGGGTGCCCATTACCCATGGGCAGTACTGACTCTGTATCTATATAAATGTTTTTAATTCTTGTGTCTGTGCTTATGCATCGAAAGTGTCACACTAGAAAGCAGTAACGATGTCTGTATGCACAACAATACCCTGGAATATGATAACTGGTTTTGTTTCTAAGTATAAATAAATTAAAAATTGAATTAAAAAATTGAAATGAAAGGTTTTTTTCCCCTGAAAGTTTGGGTCAAAACCATGGGTGCACATTATACAGGGCTAACTACGGTATGTCCTCTCTGTTTCTCTTTTCCATCACATTTTCTGTTTTTTTTCTTTCTTTCCTCACCTCACTGAAGTTGCTTACTTTATTCTTCTCTTCTAATGTACCTTTTATTTCTGACACTGAGTTCACTTCCTTAGGTCTCTCGTCTTCCTTGTGGTCTCATTCATGAGACGTCTGTCCCGGAAGCAGACAGCAGGCACAATATATGTATTTGTGGGGACTCTTTTACTTGCAACCAAACTTTTTAAAAATTTAGGGTATGAAGCTGTCAACTACTTTTGACTTGAAAATGTCTCCTGTTTATTTTATTAAGCTATCTTCATGAAGGTTTTTTTTTTTCCACCTTCTTAGGGTTGGAGGTGGGGGCGCTGCAGTATCTTTCCTAAAAGAGAATGGTTCGAACAGAAATATTTGGAAGGACATCCAAGAAGAAATGTGTATAAGGAGCCAAATCACAGAATCTCACTGGGCTCCTGATGTTTCTAGAAGCGATAGAGGAGACAGAGGCCAAATGTCCCACACTCCTTCATCCTTGAAAGTCCTGTGTGTAAGGATTTATAAATATCGGAGATGCTTAGCAGAAGATGCGTTAAAATTTGCAAAGCGCTGACCCAGTGTAGGAAAATTTATTTCCTGGGACACTTTAAAAATAATCCGGGTAAACCGGAGAAGCCAGCTTGGGGCGCCCGTAACGCCAAACAGAAGAACAGGCGGACCTTTCTGATCGAGGTGGAGTTAGGGGCCCGCTACGTTTTTTACCTGCTACACTTCCAGCAATGTTCCACAGACAGCCCCTCTCCCTGTACGTCTGCTACCTTGTTACCTGCTATTCGTGTCACTAGTTTAGAACAGGAGTGGACCTCACCCCGCCGCCGCCTGGGCTCTCATTAGCCTCTTTGATGCCGTCCGTGCTCTTAGCTCTGTTCAGTGACAGACTTTCTTCTGGTCGTGACACTGTCACGATGGTGACTAATAATGAAACATGTTCTCTCCAGGTATGTGAAGTATCAGTCCGGGAAATTGTGTGTTTGGGACCGTCAGGAAGCAAACATGTCATCTAAGTGAGGGCTGTGATAACAAAATACCACAGACGGGATGGATTATATCACAGTCATTTCTCACAGTTCTGGAGGCTGGGAAGCCCAAAGTCAAGGTGTCCGCCAATTTGCTTCCCTCATAAGGACATATTTCCTAGCTTCCTGATGTCACCTTTTTACTGTGTCCTCACATCTCTCTCTCTCTTTCCCTCTCTCTCTCTCTCTCTCTCACACACACACACACACACACAGAGAAAGGGAGAGAAAGAGAATGAATCTTCTTATAAGGACAGTAATCCCATCATGAGGACCCTGTCTTCAGGACTTTATCTAAATGTAATTACCACCCAAAGGCTACATCTCCAGATGCCATCACACCACAGGGTTAAGGCTTTAACATACAAATCTGGGGGCCACGATTCAGCTCTCAGCTTACCGAGGGTGGGACAGCCATCCTGTTTGTGCAGGAGACAAAGCCTCCCCAAACGAACCAGGCTTCTAAAGTGCAAGAGTCTGGGGACTGGGGACTAATCTCCCTGTTGCATGGGGTCCCAGCCAGCAGGCTCCTTGTATGGCCCGTGCGTGCGTGCGTGTGTGTGTGTGTGTGTGTCTCAGACTTGTCCCCACTCCCTCCTTCCCATACCCCTCCCGTCCCCCAGTGACAGTCCCCTTTGTAATCAGACCCCACTGAGCAGACCTCCTCAGGTGCTTACACGGGGCATGTGTAGTTTGTCTCTACAACAGTTATCACTGTTGCAGTTCTACATTTCGGCCTGCGACCATCGGTCAACGTCTTTCCCCAGCTAGACTGTGGATTCCGTGAGTTCTGCTCCGAATTGCCATCGTGCTCCTGAGCCCATTAGAGCTCTTGGCAGGCAATGGGCTCTCCTCAGATTCTTGCGGGGAAAAAGAGGAGGGAAGGAGAGAAGGAAGGAACGAGGAAGGGGGGAGGGAGGGAAAATGCAATGAAAGAAGGAAGAAAGGAGGAAGGACAGGAGGAAAAGAGGGAGAAAGTAAAGAAATTAAAGAGCCTCTAAAATGACAGACATATTCAAAGTTATCATCTCAATGTTGCAAAGTAACTATGAGATTAATGAAGCTCTTGGTTGGTGCCCTAGGGGTAGAGCACTAGAGGCAAAAAAATGAAAGAGACATAGTCCTTCCATTCTTTGGCAGTGACAACAGATAAATATATAAAATACTGTAAGAATACATCGTGACTATATCAGTAACAGTACACACACACACACACACACACACACACACGAATTAAATAAACTGCTTTACCAGGTTGGGTCGAGTCACCATATCTACAGGGATGAAATGGTCTTCAGTGTCTTCAGAACTATCATGCCTTTATTACCGCTTAGAAAGCCAGACCGATTGCATGGTAGTTCTTACGTTATTGTAGAATTCATGATCAGTGGATTTTAGAAAGAGTCCTTTTTTGTTGAAGAAAACTGGTACTATGACCAGAAACTAAAGTGAAGAAATAAATTAAATATAGGTTCACCATTACAGAAATAGGCTATCTGTGTATTTATTCTAGAAAAGGACAATGCGGCAACGTTTCAACATGCGGCATCTGAAGGCGCAGGCTTGAAGGCACTAAGGAAGCCCCCGGGGACCGTGTAGGCCGATCCAGAAGAGTGAGAGCGACAAGCTCGTCTCTCTCCTTATCTGATTTTTACCAGTTCCGTGGAATACACAGGTGACAGTGGTCCGGTTTGCTCCAGGTGTGTCCCCAGTCCTAACCCAGTATGTCCAATCCTGTCATTAAGGACAGTCCAGGCCAGTGACACTCAGTGAATGAATCAATGGCATGTACCCAAGTGACCCTGACTGAACCAGCACAGGTGACGTGGATTGGCACCACACAATGCTCCCCCAGACCTGGGGCAGGCCAGGCACTGCCCAGGGGACCTCAGGTTCACGGCCCTTACCGGGATCTCTCAGGCCACATGCACGCCACATGCACCCCACTGCTGAAGCGCACGGCCAGGCAAAGGGGCCTTCCTTAGTGGGCGGAGGCGAGGGCGGGGTGGGCTTCAGGCCCTGCCTGGGGGCGACCACCTGAGCAGCAATGCCCACCCTCTGTGGGTCAGCGGTGTTCACGTTAGAAGCAACCCATGCCTCCAAACCGTGTTCAGCTCATCCTCATTTTTGGTCAACACTAAAATATCAAACCTTTCCCGAGTGTTGTTGAAATTCAAAATGTAGGAAATGCCATGCTTACTAACCAATCAAAGCAATTCAACTCTGTTTATTTTTAGGCTATCCTTCCTCCCTTCCCACACATAGCCAGCGCTATTCTAGAATTTACTTCTGACAGAAGGCCCCAAACTCTAATTGTGGAGCAGAGAAAATGTTTTTCTAAGCCAACTGCTGTAAGCCCTCCTAATCTTCCTTCTCCTTTAGTGATGATTTTTCTACAAGGCAATTATCTTCCTAAGGAGTTCAGAGGATCCAACGATACGGCGACCTGAAAGGGCCCAGGCTCTAAGGAAACATCTGATGGGTCTGAAACGCATCGATTTCTGTAACAACTTGATTTCTTTAAATGAAGCTTTATGGATAAATAATATGTGTATAAATTACATAAAATGCATATGAAGTTGAAACGCTCGCTTACTGATTTCAAAAGTAGATGGCCATTTCTCAAATTAATTAGCAGTTATTTTATGTATAAAGTGTGGATTTGAAATCACATTTCTTGAACTTTACATATAATAGCATATAAGCTGTTCCAAGAGTCTTCAACTCTTCTAAGGTTGGCAACATACGCAAACGATGTGCATAAAACAACATGCCATTACAATGACAAATCTATGTTTCAAATCATTCGAAGGCGCACAGCGTTTGGTACGAGGGCAGCGCCCCGCCTCCCTGGCGTACGCGAGACCAGCGCCGGGCCGGGCGCGGACTCGGATCGATCCGCGCCTCGCAAAGACGCGGGCTGCCGGCCCGGCCTCTCGGCCGAACCTGGGGAATGCGGCTGCGCTGTCGCGAAGGCCTTCCGAGGGGAATCTGCTTTGCCAATGAGCCTGGAAAGTAACACGAGTCTAAGAGCCCTGGGTCGCTTACTTCGCCCGCGAGCCTCTCGCTCCTTTACGGACGCACTTCGCTGTGGACGCCCGTTGCCCTCGGAAGCACCGTGCGGCGGGAAACCGCGTCCCTCGCCCTCGCACCGCCACGCCGACGGCCCCGGCAGGCGCGTCCCATCACGGCACGGAGGAGGGGCGGGCGCGAGCCAGTGCGACAGCGGCCAACGCCTGTTCAGAGCTTTTTAAAAAATGGAAACAGGAACACACGCACGTATTCGTAGTTTGTTGTTGTTGTTGTTTTTTAAATTCAGAAACATTAACTTGTGTTGCAACTATGTAATCAGGACCAACGAGAGTCTCATCTGGACACACAAAACATTTTCGATCTAGGCATGCCCTGCCGGGGAGAGCTCTTCAGAACGTCATCCGTCCTTGACAACTGAGCTGTTTTAGGAAACGAGGGGTAAGCGTCAGGCTGAGGCCCTGGCCGCCCAGGTGGATAAATGTATCCTGTTTCACTCCCAGCTCTGACTGTACCTTCTCCGACCCGATGAGAGGTGCTGCAGCGTCTGACCTGGGGACAGCTGAAGCCGCCAGAGTGATGCCTTTGCCGCGTCCCCTGCAGTCAGGTCCCCGTTCCCCCTTCAGAACCAGCCCCCAGCTCTGCCAGCCTGCGGGTCTGGTGAAACGAGCCTGCCTAGTGGCACGGACAGGCAGGGCGGAGCGAACGGTGGCTGCCCCTCCCAATGCCGCGACGTGGCCTCTGTCCAGCCAAGGTGCCACACTCCCGACTGCCCTGCTTGGGGGTCCACGTGACGGGGTCTGGGCTCTCAGCAGGCCCTCCAGTGGGGAGCCCCTGGCCAATGTCCACTGGCTGAGAGAGAAGTTCTCTCCCCCTGCGGCTAAGTGTGTGATGTCTTGTGGCTCTTGGAGCTCCCAGAAGCCCTCTCTCCACCCTGAGCAAAGCCCGATGACACGCCCTCAGCTGACACGGAGGGCGGAGTCGAAGGGGCCCCAGAGAAATAGAGCCACAGCCCAGGGGAAACCAGGACCTGGGGCTCCAGCCATTTCTGAGCCCCGGTTGTCACCTAAGCCGATGGACTGCCTTTGTGGGTTAAGCTGATTTTAGGCGTGCCCCCTGCTCCTTGTTACGGGACACACCACAGGTGACAGGGCAGCCTAGGAGGACAGTGTCACCTGCCTGTGCCTGCACATCAGCCCTACTTGACAACTTCCTCCTCCTCCCCAAACCAAAACGCTGAGCTTTGAGGCGGAACAGCCAAGACAAGTGGGGCAGCCTGGCAAGAAAAGCCACCCTTGGGGCAGGCGGAGTGGTGTTTTCCCACACAAGTGCCTCTGAGAAGGTCACGGGGCCTCTGTGAGTGGGAGACGATAAACTCGCAGCTCAGACTGGCACAAACGCCCAGCACAGCCTGGGCCACGCGGCGTGCCACCCACCAACGTCCCTTCCCCACCCGCTCTTCAGCCCAACACGGCCAGTGGCCCCGGACTGGTGACATCCCCTCTTTTGGTAGGCACATCGGTGATGAGGCAGAATGTTGTAAATTACGTGTTTATAAATTTATGACCTCAATTACATATTCGGTATTTTTCAAATTAGAATCATTTCTTTTGTATGCTTGTTTGTATACCTATAATCTAGAAAAGTTTAAGAGCACATGAGATAATACCTGAACACCTACTATCTGTCAAGTCCCATACAAATGTAAAGGTTTTTAGAAAGTATTTTTAATTTCGGACTTTAGGGTACCATAGGTCACAATAGGGTGCAGCTTTTTATTCTGACAAAAAGATGCCTGAATTTGGTAATACTGGTTCAATCCATGCTGTGTTCTTTAAATGGTTCAATAAAGGCATTTAAATGAATAATGTGTATGATGATTTCTTACCATGCCAAATATATTACAATATTCTATTTAAAGTCTAATAAATATTAAATGCCTATTTCATTAATATTTCTAATAACTTTGGGGAGTTTTCAGAGAAAGTGCCTCCCATTTCTCCTAGAAAATTGAGTATTTTTTAATATACACAGATTTTCACACGTATTGCGCCCACCCGAGGACCTCTCAAATCTCATCAGATATACAATGATCAGGTTGTTCAATTGATCTGTGTGGGGCAAAAGTTAGAAATGAACAAAAGTTTTAAATCCATTTGTAGTGCTTTCATTGGCATTGGCACGTAACCAAAAACCAACACTTGAGAATTCTCATTTCTGATCTATTAATATGTTTCAGCAACTTTTATTTATTCTAAGGATAACATGCTCATGAAAAAAATTAGTATTACTAAAAATAACCTAATCATCTCCATTTCCTTCTCAGGCAATTCATCAAAATAGTAAAAAATATACTAAAAGTCGTGAAGGTAAGTATAATATTCTTGCACTGCAGAAAGAGCAAAATCCAAAGTGGATGTAATAGCTTATCGATGCCCTGACTGATGAACAGGGCATCTGGAGGTGCCTCTGAAGCCAGTCCTGTCCTCCTGTCCTGTCACAGCGCAGGCCCCACGTCTGCGCGTTTAGCGTATTTAATAAGGGCTGCAGGACGCGGCTGACGCAGCCAGGGCTGTCCGACTCCGCTCCTGGAGAGGCGGGGTCACGGCTGAGAGAGGCCGGCCGACTTCTACCGGAGGCTGAAGTGCAAGTGCAAGGTCAGCAGCTAAGGGCACGCTGACCATCTGACCATCTGCAGAGAAGCTGAGAAAGCCTTTCTTCAGGGAGTCAAGTTAATGACCATCGGCCTCCCACAGACACGTCAGCTTCCGGAAGCGGGAACCTACCAGCCGGGCCACCCACGCAGTCCGCCGAGAGTCAGGCTCCCCGGTGTCCGTTCCGTTCGCTCAGACGCGTTTCTAGTATTCACATTTGTCCAGCTGCTAAGCTTACTGAAACTCTTACAGGATGACAGCAAAAACGAGAGCAAGTAGACATCTACTTCCGGGACCACGAGTCCATGCATTTGGGATCATTAATCTTATTCAGAAGCTCTAAAGAAATCATTAGCAATGTGAGCAGAATAGCATGTGCAAGGGAACTTTTACAGAAAGGGTTATCCATTATAGGAAAATCCGAGAAAATACTCAGTATTACTGACTAGGTATTGGCTAAATAAATTACTAAACATCAACAAGGTAGCATTTTATAAGTTTTAAATTAATTTTTTAGAAAACATTTAAAACCCGAGAAAATTTGCATAAGTGAGAAAGCAGAATGTAAACTTTTTCATGTACACACAGGCACGGGGAAATAAAGCAAGACAATAAGCTGACATGCCAGCAAGTTATTTCGGAGGAAGAACATGGCAGGAACAATTTGTTTTTTTCTTAATAGCTTGAAGATCTTTCTATGAAAAGTGTGTATTGGCTTTTAATAAAAAACAGGAGAGAGGGCTTGGTAAAAACAGGTTTTCCGTTTCTCTCACAGCGTGTGCTCTATCTTCTTTCCGCCACCTAGTTAGGGTGTTTCCAAAGCGTACAGCTGGTGCCCTGCTCTTAGAGCTGAATGCGTATATTTTTACCATCACCGGTATGCGGTGAATTATTTAGTTCACATGTAACATATATTCCCTGAGGATGAGATTAGTTTGCAAGGGCTTTTAAAAGACGGAGTGAACCATACAGGCAGCTACCGTCACGTCCAGGTGTACGGCAAACAGAGACAGTCTGGCTTCCTCCCCCAGGTGCCTGGGCAGCTCAGGGAAGCGGTTCCCCATAACCCTGAGGACAGGCCTGGCAAGGAGCGTTGTCACAGCCCTGAGACCACTTCCGACAAACGGTTCCCGTGGCCGCCAGTGGGCTCGCGTGCGCGGTATGCGGCTCTGCTGCACAAGAACCGTCGGCCCCCTGCCGGCTTTGTCTGTGTTCTAGTATTTAAAGGGGTAGGGACTCCCCACTGGATGCCACGCAGAAGGGACAGGTGACATGCAGTGCGACATGCAGCTTGCAGTGTGAGTGGCTCGCCCGCCCATGCATAAAGGCCTGTCAGACATCCCCACGGCCCCGTGAATACTCTTCCAGCTGCGGAGATTCTGTGACCCTGTCCAGCCTTGAAGGGTCGCAACACACCAGGCCTTGTCTGGGCACCTTTTCCTAGTTAATCTGCATTCTGTGTGAGCGCTTTTGTGTAAATTAAGGATAATTTGTACCAGAGTCCGAGGATTGCTAAGGCAAAAAACTAAAAGAATGTGTGTAAAGTATCATCAATGTTAGTTCCTGCCTTTGTAAGAGGAGGGACAGTGTAAAATTATCTTGAACTGTAAATAACCATAAATTGCCAGTAAGCTGACTTTGCACTTTCAGCTCTTGAAAACAGTAAGTGAAATAAAAAAGGACTCATCGCTGATCCATGTTAAAGAATATAACAGACCTAAAGCTGTTTTCTTCTTACATTAATCACTCGACAAAATTATAAAATTGAGTAGTCATAATGCCTGTTAAATTTTATCAATTACTTCCAACTGCTGAAAAAAAAGAACATTTTCCCCCTAGTGGGGGAGGCCGCGGAGCTAACGCAGACAGGAGGGACAGGGACCAGGGAATTTAGTAGGCAGCGTGGCTTCAGCATGGCTCCCCACGCCTTTATCCGACGGTTGCCACGTCGTGGTCATCGATTGTCAGTGAAAACAAAAGCCCATCAAGGGAATGGCAGACCTACAGTGTATATGGTAAGCGAACTCAGCGGCTGAGCAAGGGCACGGGTCGTCTCAGAAAGAATTAGAAGCACTTAATATAGTACCGGGTAGAAGCAGAAAAGCACATCTACACGTCACGAAAACAACAGGGCGACGTGAACATTATTTAATGGCAACCTGGTCAAGATTTTCTGAGCCCCGGCTAGTGTGGCTCAGTGGATTGAGCAGCAGCCTGCGAACCAAAGGGCTGCAGGTTCGAGTCCCAATTCAGGGCACATGCCTGGGTTGCGGGCCAGGTCCCCAGTGGGGGGCGCTGAGAGGCAACCACACATCGATGTTTCTCTTTTTCCTTCCCTTCTCTCTAAAAATAAATAAAATCTTTAAAAAGAAAAGATTTTTTTGAGAGATTATAAAGCCAGCTACATTTTAAATTTAGTAAATGGAAGTGAAATCCTACCAAAAACTCTAAAACCCATTTTAAAAATGGAATTTCAAACTTGTTGGTGAGAATAACACACTTACTGACAGGCTTGGTAAGAGGCCGATTTCCCAGTGGGCTGAGGGAGCTCTGGCTCTCCAAGGGGAGGGCCGCGTGTGGGGGTTTGGTGGCATACTCTTTAACAGGGTCACACATGTTGTAAATAAGAATTGACTGTAAAGGTTGTTTATTTCCTAACCTTATTATTCCAACCTAATTTCACCGTGCTATTTTCCAAAGGGAGCTAATTAGTAATTTCATCATGCCTGGGATACTCAAGGAGTCCCATGCACCTTTTTGTTGGGTGCCTTATGTCAGAATACGCTACCGAGGCAGCGCTGTGTCCTCCCTACGCTCTCAGGGACAGGCAGGCAAGGTCATGTTTTCTCCTTCCACGTCCATGGACTTACGAAAGCCTCTCCGGCTGACATGTCCGGGTTTTTCCTTTTGATAGGTATAAAGGGTCATCGAACTCTTTCTTTTCAGGAGCCAGTTAAAACACACGTACCTACAGACGCGTCCCTCCTGGTCCTGTGCTATTTGGAAGGTTAGGGCTACAGGAGCCCTATGTGGGGTGAAGGCGGTAGGGGGCACGCCCTTGGGGGGACTACGGCGCAAGACCAGAGAAGAGGGGGTGCCGTCTAACACTGGGACTATGGAGAAGCACCGGGAGGCAGGGGGCACCTGTGTCCTGTCCCAGGCGGCTCCTGAGGAGGGGTCAGTCCACCCATAGGGACGCACATGGCTCCCTGCTGGAATCCCATGCATTTGTGAAAAGTTGCCTCTGCGGCTGAGCTCCGTGCGACCCAGCTCCTATGAAGGTCAACTCTTGGCTCTGAGAGAGCTTGTGTAACAGCCGATGAGGGGGGTCGGCAAGAATGAGCACCAGACAACCCAAGGGGCCCAGGCCATCGGCAGGAGCATCAAGGACCAGGACAGACCTCCTGCAGATGCCGGGTTAGGCCCCAGGCCCCATGAGATGCTGGCTCAGCCAAATGCATGTGGGTGGGGGGACCTCACTAAAGACTCCTCATGAAAATGCCACCGATCAGGGGGACGACAGGGTGATGGTGAAGCCAGAATTAACCGGACTCGACCAGATAAAGTGATATGCTGTATCCTGTAAATGTCACAGAGAAAAAGACCTATTCAAACTGAAATGGGAGATGAAGACCCTTCACACAAATTTGATGATGTACATCAATATCAACTCCAACCAGCCAATTCGGAAGCAAGCTGTGGAGGACACACCAGACGACACGCGTTCTGGCACAATCTCTGGGGTGACTTGGGATAAAATCTGCACACATTGTATATACGCAGTGTAAGAAATGAGCCAGAGAGGTCCTTAACCTGTAACCACTTTCCTCGGTACATTATAAAGCTGTCACTCAAAAGGTAGGCGAGTGGAGGCCACGGGGGCTTTCCTGCTCTTTCCGCTTCTTCAGGGAGTCACACTGTGAGTCACTTCCTTCCCTTTCCACTCCGGGCTCTTCTGCAGCTTCGGCCTCTCTCGTCTTGTCCTCCCTGCTGTACGGATGTCTGTAGCGTGTGCGTGCACACGCACGCGCCTCTGTCCAGAGGCCTTGTGGCGGGGGCCACCCGGGTGCGTGTAGGTCCTACATGAGATGGGAGGGCTGATAATTTACTTCTGCTCATCCAAAGCTTTTTTTCGTTTATGCTTGGTTTCCTCTGGGGCGCATTTCAAAACCCTGTCCCATCATGAGAAGACATTTCATTGGCTGGTAAATGCCCAGAGATTTTGTTCACTTGCTGCCCCGGTTGTCTGGTTTTCTAGAAAAATCCCATAGAACCTGAGAGACTGTCCTGTTCTTCTCAGGGTCCTTGACTTTAGAAGTGTGCTCTGGGTTTACTAGAAGAGTCTTTGTTCTTTGGATCTTAAATATCAGTTCTTCTAGCTTAATTCTCAGCCCTCAGTGCAAATTCCCAGGTGCACGTGGGTCCAACAGAACGCATCTCTCCATGAGAACGCACGGGTGTGGATTTGGACGGAAGGTCCGTGGACAATCTGAGAGGCTGTCCCTGGGCACGATGACTGGCTGTGGCATTGGGCCGCGTCCACTAACAGGCCCCCTACAATGCCATCCCAAGGAGCGGCAATCAATCACCTGTGTCCCCTGTCACCAGCAGGGATGTGCAATGGCACTGTGATAATAACCATGCTCAACTGGATTTCATTAAAATACCAAAGAAAATCCTCCAAAATGCTTCTTAATTAAATGGTCTCCAGCTAAGCAGCAGTCAAAACACGAACTTTCCCTACATTCTATTCAACTGAACATCGTGTTGGTTGCGAAGCTGATGGTGTGGGAGGGGCCTTTACTGAGAATGATGCTTCCTGTTTATGTAGTTCTTTTCATGTGAGATCCATGCGTTGCTGTACAAACATCATCGATTACCTCACATAGCCAGTCGATTAAGGGGTTGGAGTGGGGCTCAGGACCCAGGACTTCCTGTCATTCGTGAGACTGGTTTTCTGTCAGCATCACGGTCATCTAGTGTGACATGGGACTTAGATGGCAAATACAGCTTGCTATAAATTCTTTGACTTATAACAGTGTTTAACACACACACACACACACACACACAAAAGTGCTTGCCCATTCAAGCATTCATGTTCCAATTTTTCAAGAAATAGCTCTTTCTGACTCTGACATCAATGACCAGTGGTAAATTACAGGACTAAATTATCTGAGCACATGGCTGCAATATGCTGGTGTCCACAAAATAATGCCTTTTTAAGCAGCAAATGAATGCACTGGGTAGGTATTGATAAATCTGCCCTGAACTCAGGGTAATTTATTAATCTCATTATTCCTGGCTTCAGCAAATGTATGCAGTAGGTTCTAAATCTGGAAATTTCAGTAGATACGCTTTCTTCCGATGCCTAACTGCTGGGCTATTTTGCACATATTATACTGATGATAACAGCATCCATAAAACCATAATTTACCAGTTTCTAAACTTTGGATATATAGAAAAGCAAATTTGGGCATTGCTAGTTTAAGATTTAATATCAACAATATTCATTTCCCTGGACAATTTTTTTTTTAATTTGAAGAGCCATATTGCCAATTTTAACTTATCCCCATATTTCATAAGAAACTAAAAAGCATGTTTTACTAAATATAAATTATAATAGAAAAAGTTAGGTTACAAAGGGGTTTTCTTTCTGAGATGTTTCCCAGACATATTCTTGGGCAATGTTTAAAGCATCATCTGCATTATAATGAATATTCATAGGCAGTATATTTTTTGAAAAGCTGAAGGACACGTCCAGTAAGATCCTTTGTAGTTCAGGAAACAAAAAGGTGTAAGAGAAATAAGGGGTCTGATGTTACAAAACAAAGCAATCCTTTGCTTTGACAAATGCTTTTCCTGGGCGTCTTGGCCACAGGAAATTGCACGGTGCCCCTTCGCCATAGGGACCCGTACACCTCCCACTGGTCTCCTATTAACTGCTAGTGGTTTCCAGCTGGCTCCCCGCGGAATCTGCCTGTGGAAGCCCGACAGGGCCTTTCAGGGCTCCTTCATTACCTGAGTCATCGTAAGTTTACAAGAATCAAAGGGAAACCTCCATTCAAGGACTGGCTACAAATGTTACCATCGTCCCCTGCTCAGGAAGTGGGTTTTATGACCACATTAAACATAATGCAAATAAATTTACAATAAATAAACACAAGCAAGGGGTTCAGCAGGCAGATCCAGGGGGAAACCGAGGGAACGACCACTGGGGGCCTCCCGGCGTCGCCGCTCCGCGTCAGAGGACAGCATCACACCGCACAGCGCTCGCCATCTCACTCCAGACTGGCGGCTGCTGTGGCAGTGCCTCTGTCGGTCCACACATTGCGTTTTTCCTTGACTTCTTAACATTTTGCCAGATCTCTACACCAATAAGAGAAAGGTAAACACGGACAGAGATGCCCCTTGCACATTCCTGAAAAAGGTTCTTTCTCTGGCACTTTTTGAGCTAATTAAAGTAAAAAGCAACATGAAGATTAACACGGTTTCTTCCCACCGTCTCTCCTTCTGAACAAATTGAACTGAGGAGTGCTGTTCACATGTTCAGAATTGTAAACGATGAAAGAGACCAAAGGGTTGCAGAGTGCGAGGAAACGCCAGGACCTTTATTTCTAAAATTCGTGTTGGTTAATACGGTAGGATTTGGGTCTGACATTTTTTGGAAAACTTCATCTATGTTATGATAGTGAGTTCCAGAAGCAGAGTAACTTCTAAATCAAGGAATTTCCTATTAGTAGAAATGTGCGTGTCTACGAATCATGTAAACATAGTTAGCACCAAATCAGTCCAACATTTGCAATTTGACTTTATAAACTGAATAACTAGACGGCTGCTTTTTCACACAGATCTGAAATCTTGAAATTATTGTTATATTACACTATGAAACACGCACCTTTAAAATGGTGCCTGAATACGTTTAAACACACTTTTTCCATCTTTATGACAGAGTGGAAGGGCACGAGGCTTTTTACCTGGGGGTCAAGGGAAACAAGGAATCGAAGAATGTTACCAAAAGAAAGTGCAAATCAGCAACACACTCCTAGTGATGTAGGACCAAGCAGAAGTTAATTCTGCCACCTCACCCCCATTCCAGTAGGCCGACACACACAACAGCATTGGGACAGGGCCCAGGATTGGAATTTTGAGTGTCTGACCTTTAAATCATTGTTCAAATCTAACCACCGCAGATGAAGTCGCAGGGGTTTTTAGTCAGCCCATGTCTTTAGGTTTCTCACACATGTTCTTGTAAATTGGCAGAAAACGTGAGCTCAGGTCGGGGGACCTTCTCTCCTCACTCCCTAGCATCAGGTTATGGCAAATCAGCCACCGCTGCCATCCCCTGCCATCTCCCAAGTCCACCTGCAGTGGCCTGCTGCCCGCCGGGGCTCAGTCAAGTCGTCCCGGAAACTGGTCACCTGAGCCACACCACCTGTCCTCCAGACCTGGCCTGCCATCCAGCCCAGTGGTCTCCCCTATCGGTCATCTTTCTCCCCTGGAAACCAGCAGCCTCTGGCCTCGGTCCTTCAGGGGGGATCAAGCTGAACGACCCCCACCAAGTCCCCAGAAGCAGTTCCCGAAAGTCAAATGTCAGTCCACCCACAGGTTTGAACTAAACGTGGGTCGCTCTGCCCTTGGGCTGCTCTATTCACTCACTGACACGGGTTGTGGAGCTCAAGTGTGAGGCTCTGTGCTCAGCCCCGGAACATGCTGACAGGTGGGGCAGCTCCTGGTTCACGGTGAGGTCATTCCCAGCGGGTGGCCGTGCCCACCGGGCGGCAGCAGGGAGGGGAGGAAGAAGCAAAGCCCGGGAAGTTCACATGGGTCTAGCGGGACAGGTGTGTTGTTTACGTGAGCACGGCGGAGAGGACAAGGTGGGGTGGGGACGTTTCCGCAGCACGCTCTGCTTGGCCCGGCCTCACTAACCCTGCCTCCCGAAGCCCTCTGGCCCACTCGCTGCTTCCTCCGCGGGGACGCCAGTCTTATGCTCCCCCTGGTTCTTTATTTTCTTTGGCCTTCGTCTTTGATATCACTGATATTTTTACTCTTATCCTAAATATATCCAGATCTTGAGACATCTTTAGTGAAAATGGAATTCGGGTCATGGAACTCAAGTCTTTTTTCTCTCCGTTAAAGCTTCTCAAACGTGTGACCCTTCACATTCGTATTCATTTCCCAGCACTTACTTCTCTCAAACCCCCTATTGTCTGCCCTTTCTTCCCGCACTCATAAAAGGGTTTATAGCTATTTTCAAAGGTTACCAATGATTTCTTTACTGCTTGTGCCACCACACGTACGCAGTGTCGCAGGCCAGCCTCTCGGTCGCAGTCCCAGCTTCCAGAGATTCTGTACCGCGAGGCGCCCCTCGGGCCGAAGCCAGGAAGCCTTCCCTACGGCACTCACTGCATCCGCCCGTTTCTGAGCTCACCTGTCTCCAAGCCGTCGGGTACTGCGACGCTGATGCAGCCTTTCATAAACCTCTTGTTCACGTCTCTATCTTTGCCACCTCGTGCCCTCTTTTGGGGACTGTCCCATGTCACCAAGCTGGCCTCTTCATCAAGCCCGACCACAGGGTCTTCACTTTGACCCCCGTGGCATGTCCAGGGCTCATCTTTTCACACCAAACACATGTCCTCTTTTCTTCTCTCCATCGCCGCGGTCTTTCTGCTTGCCTGTCGAGTGCGGTGAGAACGTCTCCATGGCTCCCGATGGCATTTTGCTGGCCGACCCACCAGCACCGGGGCTGTTTTGTTCTGCGTCGTTGCGGTGGTTTCTGTCGCGTGGGTAGAGACTGCCCGTGAGGAAGGACTGCCCCCCTCACCCCTGCTGTCCAGGTTCGCAGACGACGCACATGTGCATTGTTTGATTTGTCATTTTTAATTACTCACGAATGGTCAGTGATAGCTGTTCATAGCCCATGTTGACCTAATACTTTTATTATTTATCTGATCCCCTAAAACACTTTTCCCTGGAATTTTTATTCTTAAAATGATCATCAAGCCATCATCCAGACTGGTGGCCTCCAACTCTTTTGAGTACAAAAACCTTTTTGGATGTATCAGATTTCAGAATATTTCAAGAGGATATCCACAGAATCAGGTCAGTCGTTCAGGACTTGGGCTCTGGAGCCAAGTGCCTGCGTTTAATCACGGCCATTCCTTATTAGCCATGTGACCTCGGGTGAGGTAGTGAGTCTCCGGCTCCGAATCAGCGACGTCATAGCATCTGCCTCGTGATCGGTCACGAGGCTTAATGAAGAGCGGTGCACGCGCAGTTCCGGGTACCTGACGATCCCTCGGTGAATTACAAACAGCAATGAACATGGGTGTCGTGAGTTACTTTAAGTCTAGGATATGATAAACGTAAGACACATACAAGGATTTGATAATTCCAAAGAAAATCAAGAGCACTCTATGCATCCCCTTCAGGGGAACGACTGGTGACAAGAGTGACAGTCAAAGGCGCACATTATTGCTCAGCCCACCCACTCTAAGCTGAAGCCTGACTCAGTGACAGACGATCTTAACTGAGTCTGTCACCCGACAGCCCTCTGCCCCTGCATCCCCAACTCGGGGTCCCCTGCACGTGCGCACGGGGAGAAACGGGGGGTGGGGCGGTCGGAGATCGCTGTAGGGAAGCGGGTCTGTTCGGCCCAGGGCTGAAGCCTTACGCCGTGATGGAAGCACAGGGCATGCGCAGAGCAGTGAGCGCCACGCTCTTTCCTGTGACTCTCGTTTATGATCCACGAGGTGCGCTTCACAACTGTCCCCTTCGCTCGGTGTTCCTTTCATTGTTCTCTCGTTCTGCCCCAACAGGAAGTTAAACAGCGAGGGCAGGGACTCCCCCAGAGCAGGGCTGGCATCCAGCGTCCCCGCTGCGCGACCCGGGGAGAAGCCATGCCCACGAACCTGTGGCGGTCCAGAAAGACCCTGTGCCCTTCCATAAAAATCACAAACCGTCACCGTAAACAGGGCCAAAAACTTAGTTCTGGAAACTGTGAATCGGAAAGCAAACCTGCCGAAAAGGCTCGTAGTCAGCAGACAGACGCTGGGTTCAGACAAATAACCCGGGACGCTGTCGCCAGCCCACGCACACACTGATTGGGTCGTCCCAGCAGGTTAGTCGGTTTTGCACTCCGCGTGATCACACGGTGAACACGGCGAGGCCAGGGATGTAAAGCAGTCTGGCCGCAGATGAAATGCTTTGTTCTGTGCAGTTTATTCAAGTGGGGAACACTGATCAAAACAATTAAGTTATCCAAGTGACCGCTGGCTAGGGCTCAGCCAGTAAGTTCAAATTGTGAGACGGAAGGCGGTTTAACGGGGACAGCGAGTAGTGGCTGGTGACATTATTTCCTTGGGCAGTTTTAATTACCGGACATGAGCGCTCTGAAATGTGTGGATTACTTAATAGCTCGAAGTACAAAAGGGGAACATTAGTCATTTGGCATAATAATCTGTGATAAAGTGCAAACACATTGACATTCTACGAGCAGCAAACACTCTCAGCCTTCATTTCATAATTAGTAAATTGCTTAATATTTTACAACTTCTCATGTAAGATGTAAAAGAACATTCCTGATTTAAGAATAATTTAGACAGCCAATCACACTTAAAATTTTGGCCCATGTCAAGGTAAACAGGGCCCTTTAAATCTAAGTAGTCTTTACCGTCTATAATTTGTATGGAACATTTAATGTGCATAGAGAAGAAACAATGTTATGAACCTGGAATGGTTTGATCAAAATATTTAAAAGCTCAAAAAGAAAGTTAAACAAAAGCTACTTTCCAAATCCACAGACATTTTTGGTTTGAATATTTTGTTTGGTTGTCTTTTCTTTGAGAGAATATTACACCATATAGCATGACCCCATGACGTCTGCTTACTTATCTAAATTAATATAATGTCGATTCTTCGTCAGCACTAAACACTCATTTTCAGATCCAGGGGATGCGTTCAGTGTTGTACAAATGCTCTTTCAAAGGGACCTCTGAGGGGACAGCGAGCCCCGGTATGCAAGTGTTTGTCAACTGCCAAATGGCACCATTTTTCTATGTACTCACTTACCCCAAAGTTTTCAATAAGTTTATTTTAGACAAGGAGAGTTTTTGTACATTTTTTATATTGTGTCTTAAATCTAGGCTTTGCACATACGTAATCACTGCAGAAGGCAGCTTGAAGGTTTTGCTGCTGTGTGGGATGTGTGATGTGGTACAGCGTGCGTGTGTGCTGTGCGTGTGCGTGCATGTGGCCTGTGTGGTGTGTTCAGTGCACAGTGGCCAAGCACAGAGTGGTGGGTGAGTGCGCGTTCCTCCCAGGTTTCTGAGCCCCGTGCCCCTGTGCGTCTCCGAGGGAAGCCCGCTGGGGCAGTCTTTGTGCGACACTCTTCCCAAGTCCTGAGCGAAGCCCGTGAGCCGATGGGTGATGAAGCCCTGACAGCCCCTGCAGAAGCCTGCAGGGGAGGTGGCCTCCGCCCCCTTGGGAGAAGGAGTCGGCCCACAGCAGAGGGAGACGCAGGAGCTGGGGACATTGGCCAGGCCGTCGCTGCCCGCCCCCGCAGAGAAGCGCCCAACGGGGCGGGGCGGGCGAGGGCCGAGGGTCGCACGAGCCGCCAGGACTCGGCAGCGAGCTCAGGCCAGGCCGGCTGCTGAATTAGTCATCGCTGCTGCTGCGCCGTCTGACCAGGCCGGGCCTCTGTCCTAGGACCTGTCCATGTCAGGGTCTTTGAAGACCGTCGGTCTCCCTTCTTTCCTTCAAAAGCCACATCCTGTAACAGTTATCCTGCCTGGTAGCCTGAAACGGGGTGCGGCTTTTCCTTTGAACCTGAACCACCCTCGCCCTTTGGTTGACCTCCGTTTGGCTGAGCCTTCCCAGTCTGACAGGCGCCCCCACTCCGTGGCCCCTCGCCCCATCTGACCCAGCTGGCTGGATCCCCCGCGGGGCTTTGTTCTCACTGACCGTGACTTTGACTGAGGAAACCACGTCCCTAGTCCTGGAAAACACATTCTTAACGTGGACATCCTGCTGGATTGCTTAGGGTTTTGCAGTCTCATCGCCCGGTGACTTGGAGGAGGTCCCCGGAAGGACTGCTGAGTGCCGACGGTCTTCAAATCCTTCTCCTTTCTTAAAGCGCAGCTCCCAAATGCCTACCCTAACCCCATCCCTGCTGCTCCGCGCGCCTACCCCCATGCCCGTGGCCTCCCTGGTCCAAGCGGCCAGCTTGCTCTTCCCCATCCGACACTCCACCTGAAAAGCACCCCAGCCCCACTGGCCTGAGATTGTCCCCAACCCACACAACTCGCTGGCCAGTGTGCACTGTAGTGGTCCTGCTCTGTTGCCAAAGCCCAGGTGAAATGCCACCTTCTGTAAAGTTCTCCCCAAATCCATCTGTCTAAGCCACCATTGGATTGCCCATCCAACACTGAGCGAATGCTGTTCTCAGACATGTTCTTTCTTTCTCTTTTAACGGGTGAGAATATAAAATAGGAGGTCACATTACCTCTACTTCCCAAATATCCTCAGACTATTTAGGAAGTAACAACACTTAAACCACTTCTGAATGTTCGCTACAAACACAAATCCTCAATGAAAAGTCTTACGCATTTCCACTCCCTTAGCATGTGGAATGGTTTTCGTGTGAGTGTCTTCATATAACTGCTTTTTACTTGATGAATAATTTGAAAAATATTTCTCAAGAAACATAAATAAAATATAATATGTATCTAATATTACCAAAGTTGCTATTATAGAAATAAATGCACTTATTAAATATATTTTAATATATTTAAAATTGATTTGAAATAAAGTATCATTTCCAGAAAAAAAAAGAAAGAGAACAAGTTGAGTAAGAATTTAGATTCATCATATCCTCTTCCATTTTTGCACTATAATTGGTGGCAGTGTTAGAGCGCATTTATCGCTGCCAGTAGTATCTTGAAAATTAATTCATCATTTCCACCATAGGTTATATAGTTTTAAAAATATTTTAAAATACAAAATTTACCCTAATATCTCAAAATATGTTTTTAAATTATGTTCAAAAATGAACATTTATTTGAAATTCTGAAAAAAATCTGGTGATATTTTCATTTCTGATGATCACATATTGTGATTATCTAAATCACTGTATACCATGTATAATTTGCATGAGTGATGTGCCATATTTAATAATATCATTTGGATAATAGGATCTGGAAGGAAAAAATCTTGTACACACCCATTAAAAGAGATTCAAAATTTCGTGGCAAGATTCCAAATCTCCCACTCTTGCCTACATGATGTTATCCGTTGGCCCTCCACTGTTGCACAGCAGCGGCCGGGTGTGGGCGGGGCCGTGAAAGGGTGTGTGTGCAGAACTGCCCGCCCCGGCGCTGAGCATCTGCTGCCAGGTCTCCTTGCTCCGCATCCCCTTCTGCAAAGACCCACGTTTCTCCACCGGCCAGAGAAGAGGTGATGCCAGCAAAGCCACGTCCAGACACCTATAATTCATCACTCAGGCTGTGCAAACCTCCTATCCTGCAAACACCCCTACATGCGGGATTTATACTTAGTTAAAATATCTGTACTTCATTAAAGTTGTCAAAGTTCATAGCTCTTTTTATTAATTCAGAAGTGAATGAGAAATAAAGTCTAATCACAAAAGGCAGTATTAGGTATTTGGTATTCAGACAGTTTTTTAGCCATTTTGGGGGAGGGATTTCTGTGTATTTCCAAAGAAGTAAATCTTAAGGGTAAGTAACAACTGACTTAGATTTTCCGTATCCTTGATTTAAAAGATTGCCTAAGAAATGTTTTAAGGGAGCCCTACTGAATTCAATGGCTACACAGACAAGAAGGTGTCAGGGTACGAAGTGGTCTGACCATTCGCCCGGGTACTCAAGCCCGGTCTCTGGTCTCAGCTCCTGCCGCGACCCACAGGGCACTTACCATCTACCTGCTCGTCTGAGTCAATGTGTCAGCTGCGCCTTTTCAATGCTTTGCATTTGTAATCCCTGTGCTGTGTCCAAGTGCCGCTGGACAACAGAGGGTTTCACTTATTTTCTAGCCCACCCAGCGCCTAGTACCTCGCTCCTCCCTGCAGGTGATCAACTGTTGCTTACTAAATGAATTAAGGCTTTTCTGAATATGCACGCAAAGTTTCACATCCAATAATTGGACCTTGATTACAGCACTTACTGCAATCAGTAAGAATCTTCTTCGTTTATTTACTTATTTCATTTTGATGTGGTGTCTCGTACTTTCAATCACCAAGTATTCGACTGAAAAAAAGTGTGTCTTATTCATAAGATTCCAGTTTTTTGCATTTTATTGAGCTTATTGGGGTGACACGGGCTCACAAGATTTCACAGGTTTCAAGTGCACAATTCCACAACACGTCGCCTACACACTGCGCTGTGCGTTCACCGCCCAAGCCGCTCCATCCGTCACCACCTACCTCCCCCTGCTTTCTTCCCCCTGCGTATCACCCCATTGTTGTCTGTGTCTTTTCACCTCTTTGTTCTTTTTTGCTCAATCTTCTAACCCCCACCAAGCCCCCGACACCCCTCCAGCGCTGTCAGCCTGCTCTCTATCTATGAGTCTCTCTATTTTGCTTATTCATTTTGTTCGTTAGATTCCACAATAAGCCAGTCAGAGAAAGACAAGTACCACATGATTTCAGACAAAGTCATGCTTTGTTTCGAAAATTACACAATCTACTGTCTATTAAAACTCATAATTCAAAATATGACTAAAATAAGAATTGATAAACTCCCCCCAGGGACAGTGCCGAGCCTGGGGGGAACTTGGTTCCGTGGACCGGCTGCCTCCGAGTCACGGGGGTGCTTTGACACTTAGCAATTCCCGGGGCCACCCTTGGGGCGTCAGCCCACTGAGGGCCGGGCAGCCAGTCCGGGAGCCCCCATAGCCCTCTGCCTATGCGCTCACGTGCTCTCTGCTAAGTCTCATTTCTTCAGACACGGGTCCAATATCGTTTCAGACACTTGGGTAGTGGTAATTGTTTGAAGGCTTCACAATATACTTCAATTAAAATTTCGGTCTTGTTACTTTCATTCACCACCCATGTTCCCTAATGGAACAAAAAGAAATAAAACAAATCCTTTTTCCATGTGATAACCCTTCAAATGTTTGCCATTCACACCGTACTGAACTGAACTGTAAATAAATATGTTTATGTAAATGGCATTAAATCATCTCCTGCCACGTTTCAATCAGTCCAGATATTCAGTAAGTGTCTCGTCGGCACAAAACAGTGTGTTGGGGGTGAAGACACAAACGGTTCCGAATCACCGCCCTGCTGGAGACAAGCAGGGGCGTGGGATTCAAAAAGAAAAGGACCGAGTTGTGCAGAGGGAGACGGGCAGGGTGAGGACGGGGTGGGGGTGCTCCAGAGGTATCAGGAGGAACGCCTGGGAAAGGACACGCATCAGCTGTGACTTAGATGGACCCAGTTAACCAGACTGAACAACCGGAGGAAAACTTATAAACAGAAAGGTCAGCCCTGTGAAATTATAAAAGGAATGTCACAGAAGCTTCCAGTATCACGCGGCAATGAGTGACTCACCCAACCAAAGCTTGGGAGAGGCAGGGGTTGGAGTAATAAACCCATTGCAAAGGCCTTTATCTTGACGTTCGAGCAATGTCATCAAGAGTTTGTATGCTGGACTTAACACGATCAGATTTGAAATGTAGAAAGATCACACCAGCAGCTCTGGGAAAAATAAATTAGACGCAAAGTACAACCAGGAAGTGATCACAGTGACGTGGATTAGCAGACTAATGAAATAATAGCTTCCACGGAGCAAAGATGCCCTGTGCACCAGACGCCACTGAGGAGCTTTGCATATATTGTCTTATTTTTGTTCTTACCATGCTCTTCGAAGGTAAGAGCATTAAGTCCATATTTTACATTTGAGGAAACTGAGGCTCAGAGACATTAAACTAAAGTTTTCGAAGATGAGAAAATGGAGCTGGGACATTATTTAAAGACTATCTAGCTTCCCAAATCATGCTTTTAATCATTTTAAGAGATAAAGACACACCGACTGCCCGGGGCTCTGATGACGAGCCTGGAATGGAAGGTGAGTGGCAGAGCGTGGACTTCCCAGGACAGATGGGGACAAAACGGTACAGGAGTCAGCGAGCAGTTGCATGAAGGGGACTGACCAACACACGCCATCGTGATCCCAGCTTTCCACGGGGAATGAGGAATAACACAGGGAAAGCTTTTTTCAAAAAAGTCTTTTTTTAACAGCTATATTGAGATATTACGTCACAGTATATAATTTGCCCTCTTCAAGTACATGATTCCATGGTCTTCAGAATACTCAGAGTCATGCGACACCATCATGATCAATCCTAGTGTCCTGTCACTGAGCGGAGAAGAAGCCGCGTACCTTCCATCCCCCGTCGCCTCGCCTCCTCAGCCCTCGGCAGCCACAACTCCACTTTCTCTCCCTGCCTCTTACAGACACTTTATGTAAATGGAATCATATATATATATATACATATATATACATATATATATATATAGTGTGTGTGTGACCTGTTGTTATGTGTCTTGGTGGCATATCGAAGAAGACTTTACCTAACCCCAGGTCACAAGGAATCACCAAAAACGACACATTTGGATCTGGTACCTTCTTCCCTTCCAAGTCTAGACTATTGTCATTAGAACATGTATTTCCTCTCCCGCTGTTGGCTGTAAGCTCCATGATCCCTGAGACCCGCCCTGGCTACCCCCAGAGCCCAGAGCAGGCCTGGCACAGAGGGGACAGAGACGCATGCCATGCTGAGGGGACAGCAAGTGGGAGCAATGAGGAGGAGAGGGCTGCCACCTTTCCACGTCCCCGTGCATCCCTCCGCTGGACCAGCCTCCTTAAAAATGAAATGAAAGAACGCAGGTTACCTCCCACGTAACGTTCTGCCTTTGAGTGACTTGAACTTGGCGGGCCATCAGAAAGAGTTTATTGGACGACTAAATGCCCAGGATTTACTATCATTGTTATTATAGACGCCATCTTAGCTAGACTGATTATGTTTAAGGATAAGGGACAGACCTCTCCCCTCTCGCATGATGAACTGCGTTCCCCTAAAATTCACATGTTGAGGTCCAAACAGTACGTAAGTACCGGGTCCAGCACAAATAATGCCCCGCTTTTGTTACATAAAAATCTTTTATTACAAGATCATAAGCATGTAATTCTCTATGTAACACTCTCACACTCAAGCACGCCCTATGACACTGTAGGTGAAGTGTTCAAATTGCTGGTCACCTCCTGTGAGACATTCACATGCCCTACCAGCCACACTGAGTGGTGTCCCCTCTGCCGGACCCTGTATGCGACGCTCCTTGGAGAAAGGACTTCAAAGGGATAATTCAGTGAAAATGAGATCATTGGGTGGGGCCCTCATCCAACATGACGGGTGTCCTTGTAAGAAGAGGGATTAGGGCACAGACAGAGAGGACACGATTCGAAGACACAGAGAGACGCCGCCTGCAAGCCAAGGAGAGGCCTCGGGAGAAATGAACCCTGCGCGGCGACTGCTGTTGGAGCCCCGGGCTGTGCTACTTTTCCACGGCCGCCCAATGGAACCGACACACCCACCCAGACGTAGGCTGCACGCACCTGGAACGAATGTCCCGTCACTCTAATCACAAGAAGATTCTAAACAAAATAAAGCCAGGTCACATTTGAGACACAGCTGGGGTCATAATCAAGAGGAGGTATCCTGTGCTCCTAGGAATAAGAAGACAGCTCGCACCTACTGATTGGACGGCGGCTAAACCAAATGAGCTCATTGCTTACCTGTAGGTGGTAGAGGGAAGTGTTGAAAAATGCGGGCTGGATCTGTGGCCTCTGCGGGGGGGCGGGGCCTAGGCTGTAGCCCCTAACGTACGCAGCAACGCGGAGCTGCGGTACCTCCGTCAGTTCTCGAGTCGGCCGCAGTGGCCCCAACCTCGGCCAGGACCTGGAAGACCTGTCCATGGGATGTGGTGGGTGGGAGGTTTACCTCAGTCCTCAGGTGCAAGGAAGGTGGCAGCCGGGACCCACGCTGGTCCCAACTGTGAGTGTGGAATCTGAATCTACAGTAATTTCTAGAAGCAGAGACCCAAAGGCAAGAAACAAATACGAAGACCAGGGGCCAATGAGCGTCTAGAGACCCAGCAAAGATACACGCTTCGCCTACACGACAGCCGTGCCACAGGCTAAGGCACGAGTGGGGCGTCCAGCCAGACACTGTGGCAGGTGAGTCCAGCCGCGGCTGGACTCGGACCAGGCGTCGGAGGTGGCAGACGGGGAAGGAAAGACACTGTCCACTCGGGCCACGAACAATAGCGCAAGCCAAAAACAACATAGAAATCTAAACAAAAGTTAAAAATAGATACGCTCAAAATTGCCAAAGCCCTGAAAGACTCAAAACCATAAGAATAAACAAAGCCATCTAAGAAAATACCAGATTAATTGAGTAATTCTAGCAATAAAAATATAGTTAAATAAAAATATCATCAGGTAGTTTGAACAGGCAACCAAGCTGACTAGAAAAATAGGGATTTGGAAAAATTTGAGAAAATCACACAAAATACATCCCAGAAAGACCACAAATAAGATAGAAAATACTTTCTAAAAACATGCTAAAAGACTTGGAGGCTAAAATGAAAAGTTTTTAAATTCATCTGATAAAGTGCCAGGGAAAAATCGAGGGGGAGGCAATATTTAACGATAAAATGGTTAACAAATGTTTATAACCATAAAATGGCCCATTTCCCTGTATTGAAGCACCTCCCAGGCCCCGAAGACATTGGATGGGAACTTGAATAACACAGGCTGTGCTGGACAAGGTGCTTCAGGCAGTCGGGCTCATTAACCACTGAAGAAAAGGGAATTAAGGAGAATGATGGCATGGGGTTTCAGAAAACAGTTTCATTTAAATAACACATTACTGTAAGAAAAGTCTTTGGGAAATGGGTAAAATTCTGCTCAGTTTTTGCAATAATGGCCCTTTTATTCGCCACGTTGCAAAAGTCAAAGCTGAAGTAAAACATACAAATCACGCTGCAAATGAGATTGCCAGAATAATTACACTCGTAAAATAATACTCATTTACAGCATTTTCTGTTTATCCTACAAATTGAAGGCCAAAGTGAACCTTTGTTTTGACTGTTACTGAGGATAAGTGGCCTTGTTTTATTATCACTTTTTCTTAGGTAAAAGGATTCTTGCTTTTTAGCTGTACTATTCAAACAAAGATATGAATAGCGCTTTGCATTTGGAAAGTAAGACTGACTTCCAGAGAAGCTATTTTTGAGACAACCATTCTAAAATAGTTACAAGAGAAAAATGGGATAGTTTTTCAACCAAGAAAAAAATGAAAAAAAATTTAGCACTAAATTTGAAGTTGAAAAATATTACTAAATATTTTCATTGTAGGAAAGACCATTAATAGATCTATGACTACTGAAGGCTGTGTGTGTGTGTGTGTGTGTATATATATATTTTTAATTCTGGTAAAGGCTTTGAGCCCAGAAACTTTTTAAAATAATTCTTCTAGAACTCCCTTCAAACCGTCGCCCCCAAACCTCACGCCCCCAGGACGGTATTCAAACACCTGAGCACGCACCTCGGCCATCGGAGTTTTGTTCCGTCACAGTCACCATTCCTGGGGACGAGCCACACAGAAGGCTCGTCGGGTGCCTGCTGCGGGAAAGGCCTGGGCGCGGCGCTTCGCTTATCCACCTCATTGGCGGGAACGGTTTCAGCCCGAGTCAGTGATATAAAATATGTGACTTACTAAGGTGCTATAGAAGACACTTTCCTATGAGAAATTCTAGAAAATGCATGTTAAGAACCATAAAAAAGAAAGTACTGACTGCCAGGAAGCCATTTAATGGGACTGGCCATTACTGAAGCTGCCGGCGTGGACCACCGCCTCCCTCCTATTTCGTTTCTTCGGCCTGGGCTGTCTGCGACACGACTCCGTCCCTCCTTCGCCCCCACTCAGGGTTTCCACCACAGCCTCATTACTCGGAACCGGCGGAGGCCGTCACAGGGCGTGAGTGCGCTTGCGCGCAAGGACCAGCATCACGTGGCGGTCACGTCCAACCACTCTTCACCAACGTGCGAGGACCTTCCGCAGAACCTAGCACAAGCGGAGCCGCTGCAATAGTCTCCGGATGAGAATACAAACAGAGAGCCACGAAGACTACCAACTCTTACTTTGAAATGTTAATTTACTTTTTTCCATGTCAGATCAGAGCTGGCCTGCTGCTGGGGGCGGGGGAGGGGGCAAATTTGCCTGATAGGAGAGAAGAGAAAATAGAACAGGCGGAACAGGCTTGGGAATACTAAACCCTCCAGAACCCATCATTATTTATTTTTGAGAAGTAGATATACAGAATTTAGTTCAGCAATTAGTAAAATCTCACAAATGTATAGAACGGCTGATAATCTACGCTTTCCTCTGTTTTAACTTGTAATATTCAATATGCTCTGCTTTTCTCCGTCCTTCCAAACGGTTGGCCCTTGCTCCTGCATTGAGGTGCACACATGACTCAACTTCCCATGAGCTTATTTCGGAGAGGTGTAGTGCGGGTATAGATTAACGGGTACCGACATCCGGGATGAGAGAACTTGGCTCTTAGAAATTGCACTTGACCTGCATGCAAGGCCCAGGAGAGCAGTACCACTCCCCACGAGGGGGAGTCCACTGGCTTTGTCAGCGCAGTGATGCTGCGCTGCCTGGACCACACGGTGCGATGTGAGAAACACTGAAAAGTTCGGCCACGGCGGGTCCCAGCTACACCTCAAGTGCCCACCATTGAAGTCATTCATTTGAGTTAAGAGAATCACCTGTAAGACCTCTGTTAAAACGCACATGTGTTCCCTGGGTGGGGAAACACATTAAGTCATTATCAGCCATTAACACTGGAGTCCAAATTAGTTTCATATTCATTAGCCAACTGCTTAAGGCACCGAACTGAAAGCGAGCCGGGCGGGCGAGGCTAGTCTCCATTGGTGTGCAGAAAGCTGGGGGGTTTAAAGAGCCATGCGCTGAGGCCTCCCAGTGGCTTTAAATCTTTTTGTTATTCAGTAGTTGTTGCCTGTAAATTTTCACAAAAAATATTAAAAAATGGAACTCGTCTAAACAGAGGGCAGGGTCGGGAGCTCTAAGTCCCTGCCTGCTCCTGGACCTCCCACGTGGTTTTTGCGGCACCTCCCAAAAGAGCGTGCTGACAATCGTGGCTTAAAAACGATTACATGGAGGTGTGTATTTTAGTGGCCACGCACTGCCTCGCTCTCGCTGCCCCACGTACTGAGGTGGAGCAGAAGCCGAAGGTATAGGCAGAGGGGGACTCGGACCTGGACTCCCGCAGGGCCGCCAGGTCTCCTGCGGTGAACCCCCAGTTCCCTTCCCAGGGGCCGGCATCTGCTCGGCCACCGCCTTCCCGGAGACTCAGCAAATGCGCACACCCGCTAAACGGATACGCGAGCTGTTTCTTCTGCAAGACTCTCCTTGCCCTTTGCTCCAAGCCTGTCCCCGAACAGAGAAGGCAGTGTTTGTAATGGCTCCAGGTCTCCTGGGCGGCTGGGGCCCCTGAGCGTCCGAGGAACTGTTCTGAGATGAGGAGTGCCCCAGGGACCCCAAGCAGCGTCGTGGGCGTCTCCCGGGCTAGTGTGATGTCTTCATGAAGTCTCGGTTCCTTGGTCAACGCACACGGGACTCGTACCCTCAGGCAATAGACACTGATCTTCCGAACCAAGAAGAATTATTCTAGTCTAAAGTGGGCAGCAAATCAATGTTTGATACATTTCTGAGCTCAAAGGGTCTTTGAAAAGAAATCCAGGTCCTTCTCGGGCAGCCCGAGGGCGCGGTGGGCAGGAGAAGGGGCCGACAAGCAAACACCGCCGAGACAGGCACGCGGACACGCGTGGGGGAACGTGGGCCCCGAGGGGCAGGCGGAAATGGAATCCAGGAGAGAACCGGGAATCCTGAGTCCGAGGCCACGGGTGCTGAAATGTATCCATTTATTGTGTTTTTACGGCCACCGAGTAGCAGAGCGAGGACGAGCGTCTAGTCTCCTGCAGCCTTGGTCTGCTCCCTGTTTGAAGGAAGTATTTTAGACCCACACCCAGTCTGCACAGTGAGAGCGCTACTCAAGGTGAGATGACTCTGCCACTGTCGGAGAACGGACTAAAAAGTGCGGTCGAAGTAAACGAGGAAGAAAGTCAGTCTAGCTATTTTCTGCGCCATTTTCAGACATCTCTTAGCTACTCATAAATATTAAAAAACAAACCTTGTGTGTGTGTGTGCAGATTGGAATTAATTCTCTAGGAAAGTGGAAGAAAAATTGGCATCTAGATTGTAAAAACGAGATTCAATAGGTCAAACAAATTAAATTTAAATAACTCTAATTTAATGAAAATGAAGACTTCTGGGGTATGTGCATGGCTGCAGGAGACAGACTTTCTGTTTAATTCTGAACATCATAAAAAATCAATAAAAGAAAGAAAACTCACCTTCTCACCTCTCTGCCTCAAAATGCAATTTCCATCCAAACATGGGGACACAATCTTCAGGGGGAACACGCTTAGGTCAAGAAATAAAGAGGAGATGTACAGAGAGCGATGACATGTCCCACCAGTGGCCAGACAAAGACGGTGCCAGGGAACACACACACGTGTGACGGAAGGGGCCATCAGGGGAGAAAACCCCTTCAGTTCGGCGAGGGTGAAGGAACGTGGGTGGGTTGGGAGGCTGGCTAGACAATTCTGTTTGATTGAGAGGGTGCCCGGTGATCTAAGATTTACACAGAGGAGTCGTTTTGGGAGGAAGAAGTCAGTCTCATGAGAGAAGAGTCTTCGGAGCGAGAAAAAACATAAAACCTGGAAGACGGGTTCCAGGGCTCACCCCACGCCAGGAACTGCTGACAGTAGTAAGTCCAAGAGCATCCAACACCTCTTTACTCCCTTCTTAATAATAAATACATCTGCTAAATATTGATACAAAATCATATTAAGCCCCGGTTGGTGTAGCTCAGTGGATTGAGCATCCACCTGCGAACCAAAGGGTCGCAGGTTGGATTCCCCAGTCAGGGCACAGGCCTGGGCTGTGGGCCAGGTCCCCAATAGCAGCTGCATGAGAGGCAGCCACACGCTGATGTTTCTCTCCCTCTCTTTCTCCCTCCCTTCCCCTCTGTCTAAAAATAAATTTTAAAAAATATTTTTTAAAAAAGAAAAAAATCCTTTAAAAAAACGTGTTTAAAAAAGGGTAGGGAAACAGTAAAGTTTATAAATCAATCAATTTAAGGAAAAGTGTATGGGTTTACTTCTTATCTTATGAAAATTCCATAATTATTGTTGCTAAAACTCATCCAAGTATTCACAGACTGACACTTCTTTAACATGATCAAAGGCACCTAGCTCACCTCCAAACCCAATCTCATGCTTTAGAGAGAAATCTTAGAGGCTTCACTGCTAAAACAGCAATTAGACCAGGATTGCTAATATCTCCAGTATTGCTTAATATTTTACAAAAATTACTAGTCAAGGCAAATATAGATAAAAATAAATAAAATTTATAAACCATGAAAATGAGATGATCAATATATATCTCTGTTTGCTTATGATATGATTATATACTGAAAAGGCAAATAAAATCAGTTTTTAAAATAGCTACTATAAACTCAGAAAAAATTAACATGCAAAAAGGAACTAAATTATTTTAAAAGGATTTTAGCTTTCACATAAAAAACAACAACCAGTTAAATTTCATGGAAAAACAGAATCCATTTACAACAGCAATAAAAACTGAAAATAGGAGGGGATAAACTTAACGAGAGATGCACAAGGCGAAACTTAAGCGCATTTTAAAATGTTCCCTAAAGACACCAAGACATAAATGAATGAAGAGACACTTTTTGGAAACTTTATAAAAGAACAAGGATGTTCACTAATATTGATACTGAAAATGCTTTCTAGGTGAGTTGTTACGAGGGGGGAAAAAAAACAGTAAAGAGAAAGTTTATCTTATCATTTGTGAAAAAGAGGGAACTTCGCAAAAAGCGCCCATGGACGTGGGCAGCAGTGCGGTGGTTGCTGGGGGGTGGGTTATAAGGGGACTGAATGGTAATGGAAAAAATATGATAAAGATTTTATATTTTAAGAAACAGGTGCCGGGGTATGTGCGGAGAAGCTCCGGTAGCCCCATGGGGCACGCAGTCGTGAGCTGCCCAGAGAAGGTGGCGGGGTTGGGGGGTGGCAAGCCCATGGCGGGGGGAGGAAGAGAACCACACTACACACTTTTTTAAATTGAAAACTTTATATTTTGTGCATGTTACTGCCATGACTGAAGAAATAAATCAACAGATTTCAATAAAAATGTTGATTTTGTGATGTTAATTTCTCGTTCTCCTTCTGTCTCTCTCTCTTCCCACCTCTACCATGACTTTCTAATTCACCAAAATTATTCTTAAGAGGCTTATGCATTTATTGTTTCATTTCTTGTGAACATGGATCTTTTGTTTCCTTCAAATGTGTTTAAATTTGTCCTTAAAAAAAAACTACCAGCCAACTTCCCTAATGATTTTCAAGAATTATGGAAACATTTCCAAGATATTCTAGAATTCTGGGACATGTTTGCTTTTAGAGGGGTGAGGTAAAGAAAAATTTGGCTCCTTTTCTTATTTTATTCAAAGAGTAACTTTCCATTTATTTTGTACTCCCAGGTAAAAGTAACTTGATTTATGGATTTTAGTGAAAGCTAGGGAATTTTAAATTACTTAAAGCAGTCCCAATATGCATTTGTTATTTTGAAAGGATAAATTACTATTTCTCTGCCAGACCTCAAAGTGTTGCCTTTCACTTTTGTAAATAAAATGTTATCTCATTAAAGGAGTTCAAAGCATGGAAAAGGCCACCCTACGTGAATAAGCCTCACATAGGCACGCTCAGCCCCAGCGTGGCTGACTTCACCAGCTGTTGATAGCAACGAATGCCTCCGTTTAAAGGGGCTCTCTTCTGTTTTACCTGAAAAGTAATATGCTGTTCTTATTGAATTTAAATGCTTATTTACAGATCATTAAATCTTTTAAAGAAAGAATTCCTGGGGTGAACTTTCTCATAAAACTAAAAAAAAAACAAAAAACCAAAAAACTTTATAGTGAAAAGAACCACTTCATAGTTTATGGTTTTGGACTTTTGTATTTTGGGTTCTCAAAGCCAAAATCTATTTCACCAGAACAACATGATACCATATATTATCTTAAAGAAAATGGGAGAAATGAAATTAAATGCAAAGCTAGCAGCTCTTATTTCTTACTTGCAGTATAATATTAAATGGATCCCCTTAATTTTAGTATTTGTAAACTGACCTTTCAGAATGATCAAGTTGGCCAGTGTTTTGTGACTTAGCATTTTATTAAAAATTAACGGGGGCAGCGTGGAGTGGCAGAAAGAGCACCCAGAGCCAAGGAAGAGACAATGTCATCTGTGACCCTGACATACCAGGGACCCTGATCACGTGTGTTAATCTCTACACGTCCAGAAGCCATAACCTGACCTGCCTACATAACAGGAAAACTATTTTTATTTGTACTGAGTTTAAGTACACAGTTAAACCCTGGAATGTATAGGCTCACCTACACAACCACGATATAATCAACTGCTCAAGATCAACACGAGGTTTACATGGGGAGTATGAAAAAGGTATCAGAAACTCACAAATGCAACTCAAACATACAGGCCTGCAGTACACGTCTTATCAAATTGTACCAAGGAAATCTCTATCACTTGCCCCCATGGATGCAAACAACTCAAGCATAGGATGGTGTTTCCATTACCCATGCATCTCGGTGTGAAGTGTCACGTTCAACATGTTGAATGGAGAAACAGGTCGATTTGGTTTCGTCATTGCATAACACAAAGTATGGGTGGTGTGAGATTAACAGAAACATTCTATGTTCATTCTATTGCTTAGGGGCAAGAATATCAAAGGACCAAGTGACATCCAGTGGAAACCAATATGTCTCTCACTATTTTGATTTACTTGGACTTTGAGCCATCTTGACATATATAGGTTTTTTTGATGGACAGAAGATCATTTAGTATATTAATGTTTACAGATTTTAATTTTATTCAAAGAAAAGGAGCTAAATGTAGTAGCCCTAACAATGCCGTTCACTTCTAGACGGAGTTAAAAATGTCGTCCTCTCTTTTAAAGGCAGGGAAAATGCCTCTTGTCCCTCCCACAGTCCTGAGTCACTCTGTCCCACTCCCAGTAGGACATGGTAGGACTGGGGATTCTTCAGGATGACACGGTGACTCGGTGGGAATTTTCCAAACAACGTTTAATACTTAGCAGTTCGCCCTCCTTTCAGGAAGAAGCCCGGGCCCAGGGCGCACCAGCCCAAAGGAATACGAGTGAGGGTCTCAGCATCTCATGGCTGCTCTCCCTGGAAGGAAATCTTCTTCATTTGAACATGATGAATTGGCTCATTTCACAGAACAAAAAACAAAACGAAACAAAAACCTGGCAGCAAGTCCCAGTCAGGAAAGCGACACAAACGTGAGCTCACCAACTGCGCTCAGGAAGGCTCACGTTCTTCGACCTTGTAACTGACCGGTAGCTGCTGGAGCACCGCGCCGCTTTAGGGATCTCAGCCAAGGAAAGCGAAGAAGGGAAGGAGGTGTCCTTTGTTAAACGCAGTGACCGGCTATACCCTGTTTTGTGTGCTCAGCTGATCTGTGCAGACGGAAGCTCAGCGGACTTCCCGCTTCCAGGGCTCAGATCACGTCTCTTTACTTTGCACATCGCGAGGGAGTCAGAGAGGCACAGCCGAGCGGTTTCCGGCACAATATTGATCTGCTTTCAACAATGGACAGAGGTCAGCTTTCTCTCTGACACGTATACCTAACACCATTAAAACCGACTCGAGTGCATTAGTGGAAATGGAATCTATTACCTGGTCTCATGAGAAACCCGCTAGCAAGTAATCCTGTAGACGGCTACTTTTAAAGACATTTCAGGCCATTTTCCTGGGGCGCTCTCACCGCATCCTCACTGGCTCACCGCGGGTGAGCCAATTACAATATCCACAATATGCAGGATGGAGGGCAGAGATGGGACAGGTCCCCGAACAGGGAGGCTGGCTGAATTCATGAAAGCTCATTGCCATTTCCGAAAATGCAAGTGTGGTGTTTTGGAGCAAAAAAGTATGTGAAATACACTTTATCCTGTGACTCAGCACACCAAAGGTGATCATTTCCCAAACTGTCTCTTCTGTATTTGTAGGACTCGTGCCCTTGTATGATGGGATACATTTTATTTAGTCTTAAATAAATGCTTAATATTGAACATTTTATGAAAAAAAGATTTTAAAAGCAAATAATCATGGATTTAGCAGTTTGATTAGTGAATGGTAAAATATCTATTTTTATATCTTTTTATAATTCTAATGAAAATGCCCAGCAAATATACATATTTCAAAATCATTGAAAGAATTTTGATCATTTTTGTAAGAATCTAAGACCCGAGTGTAGAATATGCTATAGAATCCACAAAAGTGGTGTGTGCCTCACTGCTGGTGCCAGGAGGTGTCAAAGTGCACCCCCTGTCTTCCCAAGCAAATGTTCGTGGGGACGAGGATTCCTCCTGTTTGCATAACTGCCTCCAGGAAGGCCTCTGTGACTGTCCAGGGCGGGGACAGTGAGGTCTCCAGGCTCGAAGGATGTGGAGGTCATGTTTTTTACACTGGACTACTGTATCAGGTCTCAGACAACGTGCACCAGTGAATCAATGTTATCGGACTTAAGATGGGGGGAAAAAGTCTATTTGCACCTAAGTGAGATACCACAGTTTAGCATTTCCCTGTTAGACTTCCTCTTGGGAAAAATAAAACAAAAGGTGCATGCTTCAGAAATCATTTCGTGATTTTTATGAAAATTACCATCATCTCACAGCAAAATATTTGATGCTGCAGTTGTAAAAATAGAAATTTCAGGTTGGAAAATCAATACCAATATATGAGTCATTTTTAAAAAGCTAAGTCCAAATTATGTGTACACATATTTATCATCAGGACCGAGAGAACTGCTGATTATGGGAAAAGCTAATAACGATCTTGCAAATAGCAGAGTGTTTCCTATTTTATGCCACGTGAGGTAGACATCAATGGAAAATGAAACTGGAATAAGGAAATAATAGGTTCAAATGCAGTGGTCATGACACCTACTTGTAGCTGAGATCCTTCCTGGGATCCAGCTCTCTGTCTAGGAAAGCCTGTTACAGAGGCTAGAATCAGTAGTCTGCCATGCGATGTGACTTGGAAAAAAAATAATAAATGTAAGTTTCACGCAAAGACTTAAGGCCCTGTTTTTAGTTAACATTACTGGATTCTATTCTCAAACAAGCTGTCTAGATGCAATTAATCAGTGATCAGGTTTTTCCATCCTCAGCTCATCGCTGAAGTTAAGATGTAGAGCAAGCGAAGCCCCGTAGTTTCCCTCAGGTCACATGGGCAAGTTGGGAAGAGCTGGCACATGTAACTTGAAATGTGATCATAGTACACTTTACTTTTAAAACTCCAATTATAATATTAGTGGAAAAATAATTCTATAGATTAAAAAATAAGATGATTGCGGCTGTAGAAACGATTAGCATCTGCAACTGAAGTCCATAAAATAATGGACAAAAGAAAAGTGTGGAGAGAACTTATGTTTGCCGATCTGCACTTCCTGTTTGAAATGTAAAAGAGGGAATCTCTGGGTTTTGCTACTTGCAATTCTGGCCTTTTGAATTAAATGTGTGTCTGCGAAGAACTCTTCATTTTATAAAGGTAACAAAAACATACCAAAAAAAGTGAAAACAAGAGAACAGAGATTAAGAGATTAACTTAAAGAGCCGCTGCAAGCTGCGGAGAGCCGTGAGTGCCAGCTCCCGCTGCCCGGCGAGTGCCGCGAGCGGCGGCCGGCTTCCGCTGCGCCTGCTCTCCACCAGCTCTCCCTGGCGCTCGGCCTGGCCCGCCCGGACGCAATCCAGGACGCCCGAGCAAAGTTAGCAGTGGTGGTGGCAGTGACCGTGATTTTTTTTTTTTTTTACTATGAACCTACAATAACATAAGCAAAGTATAATATTTATTGTTGCTCTGTGTTATTTTAAAATATAGATCAGAAAAAAAGGACATAAATACTGTGAGCTCATACACTGGGTACAGCACTCAAAGAGGTTTCCATTTGACGTCTCCCTTTTCAGGATGTTTCTAGTAATAGCTAATCAACCAAACACCTTAAATCTCAGAAGCAACGTGGTATGCTTCTGAGATTCCCACTTCTCTAAAGAGACCTCCTGAAGTGGGCACAGCCGATAGGGTCAGGTTTTGTGTTCTCAAAATCTGCCTTTATCCAAAATAATTCAGCAACAATTTGTCCTGTTTTTAAAAAATTTGTTATATAACCCTGGCTGGTGAGGCTCAGTGGATCGAGAGTGCCGGCCTGTGAACCGAAGGGTCGCTGGTTCGATTCCCGGACAGGGCACATGCCTGGCTTGCAGGCTGGGTCCCCAGTGAGGGGCGTATGGGAGGCAACCACTCATTGATGTTTCTCTCCTGCTCTTTCTGCCTCCCTCCCCGTCTCTTTAAAAATAAATGAATTTTTAAAAAATGTTATTTAGATTTTGCATTGAATTTAATTCTAGGTGGTTGACTGGAACTGAGTGGAAATTTCAAGATGTTGCTAAAGGAGTTTCCAGCCCTGCCTCTATAGACTCTGGGTGAGGAATTGGGTGCCTGTCCCAGAAGGTTCCTTCTGCTCCATCGTAAAAATAAAATGACCCACGGCATGCTTTACTGAGAAGTGATGACCACGGAGCATAAACTTTGACATCAGGGGCACGTCAGACACAGGAGGTTCCTCCAAGAGATATTTTTGGTTGCTGGTTTGTCTCACAGATTACCGGTTCAAGGCACCGACAGGTGACCTGCGATCCACCGGATACGCACACAGCGCACAGAAGAGCGAAGGTGAGGATGCGCTAGAGCGCGGGGGCGGCCGTCGGGCGCAGCCCCTCGCTCCCACGCGGATGAGCACCCAGTGCCGTTCTGCTACTAACACTGGAGGCTTCCAGCCTTAGCCCCGCCTCCCGCTCACATCCGATTCAGAAGAGCTTGTTTCTATTTCCTGTTTTTTCTGACTTCTTCGACCCCTCGTAGAGATAGAAACTATGTGGTAGTGTGTTCTTTTTTTAAAAAAATAGCTTTTCATATTTTCCAAAGATGGTTATGATGACCCAAAAGCTTTCTCTCCGAGCCAACTAAGAATCGAGCACTCGGCTTCGGGAGGCCGCGGGCAGGGCTGGTTCCGACTCCAGGGCTCCGTGCTCCTCTCGCGTCCTCACCGCCTTTGCCAAGGAGCCCCCACGGGACAGGCAGAGCTTTAATAAGGATCTGAGCGATGCTAACCAGAGGGCAGGGTCACTTCCATCTCTGACAGGCAGGACGCGGGGGCCTGTCATCCACATGTATCTAAAACAGAGACTCTGGACCCGTCTTTCCTGCGACGTCAGCACCCGGCCCTCCACCACCTACGGCTCCAGTCACCACCTGGCCACGGCTTGGACTTGCTCCTCCCCCGTGCCCAAGACTCGCACCTCGGCATGACAGCAATGGGTTCACGTTTCCGTGTCTCAGTCCCGCTACATAGTTACAAGGACAGCAACACAACAGTTGACCTGGGAGTGCCAAGGCATGGGAGACCTTGGAAAAATGCTGCATTTCAAGCCATTATTGTAAACGTAAAGACCTGGAACAGAGAGCTTTCTATGAATTTCTCTTGAGAGCTGTACATGTGTGTTTAGAAGAAATACAATGATGAGAAAGAGATGGAAAATAAGCACCCCCCCCCACCTGCCCAACAATGAGGCATCCTGGAACAACAGCTGAGAGGTAAGCGGATTTCTAAGAAGAATACTTTGGGTTAATATCAGCGCTTGCTAGTTGCTGACTAAGACAAGGGAGCTGCGACCCTACTATAGCCGACCGCCCCTTCCACTGGAACCTCCTTTACCCACTGACCCATGGCCCGCAGGACGGTGCTCTCACTTGCTCTGCAAAATGACCGATGTGAGACTAGCAGCCCACTCCACAGATCACCCGAGCACTCCAGTCCCCACGTTAACCCTGTCGCATCAGTCAAGGCTGTGCCCGTAATTAAGCCATTTAATTAAGTGTTGTAGAAACCCTGGGACTAAGAATGTGAAAGAAAATTTTCATACAAACAATAATTCTCTCCTTTGAAAGCTTTGGAAACCATCCTAAGTGCATCTCATGTATAAATCACCCCTGGCATAGGAGGAAGACAACCAAAAGATTGAGGGAAATAATAAAAATGCAAAAGGACGTAGCCCTTTAATCACGAAATTGAGCACGGCACTTCGGGTGTGGTTTTGGCAAAAAACAATGCCGATCTCCAATACACATAGTTCTTACCGAGTTCCATCAGGATGCTAACGCCTCCCCAGGTCGGATTTTCGCCGCCCCCTTGCCCCCAAGTCCCGCCGCCCGGTGAACCTCCGCAGGGAGCCTCCTCAGGCTCGACAGGCTCCAAGCCACATCCCTGGGCTCATCCTGCAGGAATTTCCCCTCCTCTCCTCCCTTAATTTCAGCTAATGCCCGTTCTTCCCTTCCGAGTGCCCAAATCGGGCATGCTTATGCATCTAGTGTGTATTTTACATATGACCCTACCTGTAAAGACAGAGGGAGAAAAATGCTCGAGTATGTTTGCTTTAGGTCAGAACGCTGACATTGTGTATGGGCGTGTGGCCCTCCCCGTCACAGTGCGTGTCTGCTTTACCAGCTCCGTCCTCACGTGTCACATGAGAGAAGCCTGCCTCCACTCTGCTTGGAGGGCGTCGGTGTGTGGTCTGCACGGACCCGAGTGCAAAAGCTGTTTCAGTCTTGTTACCAGTTGAATGACAGCGTGTGGCCCAGAGCTGGCACATAGTAGGTGCTCACTCACTGTCTAGCAACTGCATGAAAGGATGAATCCCAAGCACTAGCTTAGCTGGAGCACCCCATGCCTCGAAACAATCCTGTTCCTTTTAACCGTGCCCCATACACCCTCCCCGCTCCAAATCGAAGTTCAAGGCCGGTCTAGTTTAGGGGATCATTGCTAGTTACAATTTAAGTACCTTACCAGGTAAAAGGTTCTTCCAGGTGCTGGTTTACATCGTTCTGTTTGGGGCAGGATTCAGTGAGTGCTCGGTTAAGGCTGCCAAGCATCTGCTGGATGGAAAACTTGATGTTTGCTGTCTACTAAAAACAGTCAGGCTACTTCAGTGCAAATTACCGGGAAACAAAGGGCTAATGTTCACTGAGGGCAAGAACAGAGGAAGGGGAGGTGGCTGCGGGGACAACATAGGACGTCAATGTGGAGCAGGGGAGTTTGAGGAGGACACTGGGCTGCCAGCCATCCAGGTGGGGGCCTGGGGGTGCCTGGACTTCAAGGGTGAGGTGGGCCTGGGGCTGGGACCATGCAAAGTCCTCGGTGAGGACCCAGGTAACCACAGCCCACGAAGCGAATGCCCACCGAGAAGCGGTGAGCACTATGCCCTCCCTCGTTCCCACGTGGGGACCCAGGACAGAGAGTGACATGCAGCCATGAGAACTCGGCGTGGCTGATGCGGCAGGACAAGAATGAGCGGCCACAGGAGGCAAATGACAAAACTGTTCAAGAAAGAGGAATTACAACTTGATCAAACTATGCTGAGAAGGGAAGAGGATAAGCTCTGAGAATGGATCACTGTTTGGAATCGTGATCACTGATGACCCACTTGAGGCGGTTTTCACAGAGATGCCACGGGCAGCCGAGAGGGCGGCGGGACAGAGAGAGCGAGGGGAGGAGCCAGCGCTGGCCCCTTCCTCCCAGCGCCGCGACAGGAGAGCACAGACGGAGGGGAGCAGCTGGGGGGAAGGGTCGCCGGGGAAGGTTACATTAAAATGTGGGAAAGCCCAGGTTTGGAAGCTGCTGAGAATGATCCATTCGGAAAACATGATGACGCTACAGAGAAAAAACACAGCCCCCCGGTCTCTGAGCAGGTGCGCAAGGCGGGGCCACCAGCACTCACGCGCATCTGCCGAAACATCTGTCTAAAAACGTAAGACTGACCAGTGGCTTTCCAGTCCAGCGGCTTCGTAAAAGCCGTGCTCACACCTGGGCTTCCGTCGCAACTGCGGGGCAGGGCGGACACGGTTCATCATTAACTTGAAACGTAGAATGTGTAACAGCTCACAGAGTAAGACGTGTCCCAAGTAACCACGGGGAAAGCATGAGATCTTCAGAGCTACGCCGTTCTCCGAAGTCCCGACCTGATATGCACCTTGTCCCCTGAGACTCGGGCCAGGACTCTGAGTCACCCTGTTCGAGATGTGGCAGCCCGGGCATGAGATCCAGGTGGCGCTCGGTGGGCCTCCCGCGAGGCTCACGTTCTGGACCACACGCTGCCGACGAGAGCCGCTACCGTACTACCCTCATAATGACCACAGAACAGAAAAAAATTGGATGACATCTTTATCACCCCTTTTCTTCTCCTCGTTTCAAGCATCTGAAATTACTTGGATGGGTTCCCAGAACACTGGGCACGGCCACGGTGCGGAGAAGAAGGGGAGAGGACAGAGAAACCAAGAACATTTCTTCTGGAGGAAGCTCGGAATGATTTTGGAGACATTTCATTAATCAAAAGACAAACTAAGCCCAATAGAAATATTTGAGGCTGTACAGAAAAGCTCTGGAAGATGAAAATGTATTTAAAATCAATTTTAACCTTGAGAATAAAAAGTAGTTGAGGGGGATGGGACACTTCAAAGAACTCCAAAATTAAGGCTAAAGGAGGCAGCGAGTGGAGGGACGAGCGCTGAGTTCCGAACTCCCTGTGTCCAACTGCACACCTCAAGAGCAAAGAGCCTATTGGACAATGGACCTCAAACAAACATCCCCCTCGAGACTGACTGGCGCTTTGTTTTCGGGCCTCTCTGGGTGGGGCAGAGTGACTGTTCTTACCCGTGGGGATGGTTGGATTTTACTCATTTGGGATGGCTTTGGGGTTTCAGTTCTTGGTTTAAACTCTTGGGCTCAAGACTCCAATCAAAGGGAAAAGAAGACAGCAGAGGCTCTGTCCTGCTGGTGACTCACACGAGCTCGTCCCCCATTACCTCTGCTTCTCGGTGACTCGGGCTTGGGTCGATTACATGGAACGCGCCCTGCGGCTGACAGCAAGGCACTCCTTTTCCTTTCCAAGTGCGACTGCACAACGGAGACAGCGTCTGCCTTAGCTCGAAGGTAGGAACTCCCCTCCCCCACTGTGTCTCCTGTCCTGCCTTGAGTCATTGTCACCCCCTACTCTTTGGGACCAACATTTCTTTCTTCTCGTGACAGATCTGCCCCCAGCTCAGGGACTGGGACAGCTGCATACACACGCATTCCCATACCTGTCGCACTTTGAAGTTTTCACTTTTTTCTATGGCAAAGAGTATTTTAATCATTTAACATCTACGCGCTCGCTTGAGGTGGCCTGCCTTTGCAAGGGGAAATGGCCATTCAGCTATTATCACATTACAACTCTCGATCTGCCCGTTCGTCTCTCGGGCCATTCTCTCATTCAACGTGTATTTACATGAAGATTTTGATCGGCACGAAGAATGAAACAGGGAGCAGAAGGCTGCCCATCCCTGCTCGCAGTAGGCTCCCCAGGCCCAGGGACGGCGGCCCAGGACACACAGCTTCAGGGGTTGTCGTACAGCTGCGGCAGCGAGAGGACCTCCGAGGGATGCCCCGTGTTCCTGGGGTGCAGCCAGCTCCACAGGGTGTCCTGAGTATGTGACGTGTATACAACCCCGTGTCACACGGGACTTCCGTACTGAATCGTTTCTTAACTTTTCTTGTAGTGTGAGATGCTTCATGAGCCCCAAACAAAAGTGCCATCGAGACCAAGAACAGCCACAGCAGCTGCAATGATGACACCGACACTGACCGTGCTCAGAGGGCGGCGAGGCCGGGAGGGAAGCACGAGGCAAAGGGGGGCAAAGGGCCCAGGCCCGCGAGCTCCCCAAAGCGGCACGTTCTCTCACGGAGCTTTACCACAAGGCCCTCTCCCCACTTCACCTGACACACCAGGAGCCTGAGAACCGGGGGCCCCGGTCAGGTGCCCAGGACCCGGCTGGCATCAGTGTCGAGTAGCAGCACCCAGGTAACAGCTCAGACTGATCGGACGCCACAGGCAGAAGTCTCTGGCACACCACCTCCCGAACCCCTGAGCACCTCCTCTCTAGATTCTGGAAACCTTCGTGCTGCATGAAAACACCTTAGGAGCCACCATATTAATTTTAAGGTGGCTTTCCTGGGCTCGACACCCCGGCAGTGCAGACACCGAGCCCTTATCCGGCCTTGCGGAGGCACGAGGGTCAAGGCTTAGGGCGTTTCCTTTCGACAGCCTATTAATTTTTAAATAACTTTGCCAATTCAAGTCTCACAGTGCTGTTGGGTTTCATTTGTGCTAATGGAAAGTGACCTGTCTGAGAGGCCTGCTCTCCCAGCCACCCTGGAAAGCAGAGGACAGTAAATCAGCCCCGCTGCGAGCCGCAATCCCATCTGCATGGCACCTGCGGTGGTGCCCTTGGTCCTGCGGAGTGGCATCCCTTTGGGGTTGGTGAAGTTTTAGCCCCCCGCACGACGAAAACTGAGCAGCTGTTTTATGGCTCCAACTGTGCCCAAGGCCTCCAGCATTTAGTAGTGCCAGGCAGGCTGGGCGGTGCCGACATTCATCCTTTCGGAGACGTTTAGAGGGCTCTAAATGCTCACCTGTGCCCCCCCGCCCGCCCGGGGCAGAGGGCCCATCTGCTCCCTGGATTCCAGGGTCCCCTGCTTCTTTGTAATTCCCACCGCGTTTCCTTGAAAAATAAAATCATGCCCCATATGAAAGCCAATTAGAAACAACCCAAGACCGGTGTTTAAAGTGCAGATGTTAAACCAAATCAGAAACAGAAGAAGGCGCTCCATTCCCTGCAGTGCTCCCTCCTGACCGCCTTTCCCTCCTTCTTTTCACACCGAGCAACCGCACGAGAAAAACCAAACAATAAAAGTAAAAGTCTGAACGCTGTATCCCAAAAAAGAATAATCCGCAGAGTACGTTTAGTAAACCTGATAAATTTTACTGCTGAAAAACATATACACTGTGCAGAAGGAAAAAAGAAATAGCTTACAGAACTCTTGCCCTGAGAGCCCACGCACCTTGGCCTGTGGGCGGCCCTCGCGCCAATCAGGCCTTAGGCCCAGCGGGCTGGGGACGCTCAGGCCCAGACTAAGACCGGAAAGATGGGTGGACGAGGGCGGGGAGGGCGGGGGTCGACATCTCCAAGACACCCACTGCCGACCAGCTGCAGGAATCTACCATGTGACTAGCACCTCCGCACCCGCGGAGGGTGTCTTCCCCGGAGAGCAGACTGGTGCAGAGCCGGCCTGCCTGCGGACAGATGAAGTCACGCGCATTGAGGGCTTAAACGAAGAGAGCAAATACTTATAATACTCTACGCTGCCTTTTCAATGCTGCGGGACGTGCATCTTGTTCACTGGTCATCTGTTTTTCTTTTTTCCTGTGACTAAAAAAAGGGAATATGGAAGAGCACAGGAAACCGCAAAACGCGCGCAGAACCAGCCCTGCTCTGTCTGCGGCAACGGGATGGAAAACCGCCCTCTGCTCCGAGGCGCTCTGACCACGTCAGGCGGCGCCGCTTCTCTCCGGCATCGTGCTCCTCCTAAGAGCCTGGCTTTAGACGCGGCCGTCATACTCTGCGATGCTGAGGACACGAACCCATTTGGAGAACTGTAGGGCGTGGCTGGGGGTGCCTGGAGTATCTGCCGCCCCGTGCACGGTGACAGAGGACAAGTGGCCCAGTTGCAGCAAACTGTCGCTCATTACAAGAGCGGGAGGAACGTTTCCCCAGGGATGAGAGGCGTTTCCGAGCTGGTATCCAGGCCCCTTTGATGCACGAGAGTGTCCCGCACTAGTGCGAGGGACCCCCTTCCCTCTCCAACGGTCACTGCACCACTGAGTGACAGGGCACGCTTCATTGGTCCCAGCCCTGAAAACCACTCAGGTCTCATCCAGCCAACTCTGTCCACCGCCCCTCCATGCCAGCTCCCGTGCCCCGAGCCAGGGCAGCCCCGAGTCTCTGTCACCAGGACAACCGTCTTCCTACCATCAGCCCATCAGCCAGATGCATGCCACTCCTCCATGCCTGAGAGAACACATCAGGCAGACCCGCACGTCTGGGGGGAAGACAGGTGGTCTTGGAAATATTGAACTTTCTGCAGCACTACAATCCAAATGAGATTAAGGGTCAGGATAATATTCCCTCTCTGTCCCTCTCTCTCTTTCAAACGTCTTTTTCCTAGGACCTCACATACAGCCAAAAATAGGAATGAAAGACTCTTACTAAGATGACACCAAGAACGACAGCGATCAAATGTATGGCGGGCGGGGGCTGGGTCAGGCCATCCCGGGCTTCCGCCAGCTCTATTCTCACAAGGCCCCTGCAGGCTGGGGCTGGGGCTGGGGCTGGGGCTGGGGGAGGTGCTGGTGGCCTCACTGCCCTTCAGCTGGGAACTGAAATGCGGAGTCCTTTCTCCAAAGCCACACAGCTCCTGACTGGTGGTGCCAGAATGAGCCCCAGGGTTTTCTGATTCCAGGGGACCCGGTCCTTGATTAAGGCATTGGTGACCGGTGGTCCTGCAGAGCCACCTTGCACACACTCGTGTTGTCCTGTTTAATGTTTTTCCGAATGGATTTCATGCCGTGATTTTCTGATACCATTTCAGAGCTGCTTGGGGTGCTCGGGTTATCTTCAGGCTTTTTCTGTCACCCACACCGGCTTGCAGTGGAAAGCTAATTTTTCAGGGGAAAGCTTGGTGTCTCGTCTCGTAAGCTATGAGTGTCATTTTGGGGTACAGGTCTGAGGCGTTGGTGCCCCGATGTGTAGTCCTTCGTGCTGGCCGACCGAGCCGTGTCCCATCTTAAAAGGCTATGAAAGCGAAGACAGGAAAGAGAAATGAAAACTCCAGCGCCACTTTCTCCCGCTGGGGTCAAGGTCTACTATGCTTGGCACCCGGAAGACATAGCGATTCTTCGTCAAGGAAGTCATGTGATGCAGCCATCGCTCTGGTTGCAGGGCGCCAGCCTGGACGGAGAGGAAGGCTGGTCCTTAGGTGGGCATGAGAGAGAAACCTGGAGGAGCCAGGACTCAACGCCCCCACGCGCAGCCCCGAGCAGGCCGTGCCAGCTGCAGGGACACGTCTGGACAGGTGCGGCGAGCGCAGCCTCAGGCACAGGTGTGCAGGCCTGGGACTGCGCCTGCAGGTCAGCGAAGGGAGGCAGGCCTGGTTTCAGAGCCACAGTTAGAGGCCGCCCTGTTGGCAATACATGGCACGATCAAGAATTTCGGGGGGAAATTCAGCGTACAGGGGCAGAGTGCAAACGCTGGAAGCCAGCCCTGTGGGTTTGGTCCCAGCTGGGACATTTCCGTCCAGAGAACCTCTGGGCAGGTTTGAGCTACCCTCCCCCTTTTCGGCTTCTGCTCATGTGTCAACTGCAGGAGAGAGGTGTCCTCAGGTGTGACTGGTGTACAAGAGCTCAGAGCCCACGAGCTGCTGTCACCAGGGTCCAAGTCCTGGGCACAGCGAACCGTCCTATCCTGCCTCCCGCCCTCTGTGTTTATCCAGCCCTGTCCCTGCATGTGACAGAAACCATGGCAGCCATGGGGCCACTGGCTCTTCCTGGACAGACACCAAGTCCTCCTGGAGGAGCAAAGCACTGGCTCCGTCCTCTCCGTTTCTCGCTCGCACAAGACCGTACACGCTGAGACAGCGGGCACTTGAGCTGGGATGCGGTGGAGGTGAGAGAGGAAGCTGAGGGGTCAGACAGGAACCGCATCCCATAAGAAAAGAAGTCTGATTTATTTCAACTGCAAGTAGACGTGGCTGAAAGGAGTGATGTAAAGAAATGACGGGACCCAATTTCTATTATCTCAAAATTCGCTTTGAGGGAGAGTGTGGAGAAATGACCGGGAGGCAAAGGAGCACACAGAGGGAGTCACAGTGCTACTGTTGCTTTAGTCTTGTTGACAAGTGACGATGCAGCGGACCAGGGTGCGTAGCACAGTGACAGGGTGAAAGGGGTGGACTGAAGAGATGTTTGAAGGTAATTCTCTAAAATGCCCAGGTGGATTGTATCACCGAGGTGATATGATGGTCATTTTCCTCCTCCTCCTATTTCCCAAGTTCTTAAAAATAATTTTCTTCCATTTGAAATAAAAACCACAATCACTTTAAAGTAATTAAACCCTAAAATAATTAAAATAAGACACTCCTAAGCCGACTCATGCCTAATATTTGCAGCATCTAGGGCAGAGTGTGAATGAAATCTCATATCATATCTCTAAAAATTGGAAATCTATAAAACAATCTGTTAAACAAAATGCTTAATCAATGTACCCGGACAAAATATAGCCATGACTTTTATGACTGAAAGTTGACAAAAATAATAAAGACAATTAAATTTCAGTCTTATTACAGAGATTAAAAAAAGAATGATGGAATTAATCAGAACATATCACACACAAATTTTAAGACAACCAAGCCAATTTCAATAATGTGACAGTCTAGAAAATGTATATTTTAATTAATTAACTGCCTGATCCACCTTTGAATTTTTTCTACTTTTTGCTTCATATTATTTCATTATATCTTTGTATGAAAACTCTTATTATTTTTACTCAAAAATAGATCACCTAGGCTCCCCTCCCTACTATAGTTGATTAATTAAAAAAATAATAATTATTATATTCTTTTCGGCTACACAGCTGGTTATTGATAATTTCACATAATTTTTTTACTGTCAAATTTGGGAAGATCTCTAACAGGTTATTTTCGTGCATCAGCAGTAAGTCTTCAGGGTTTTTCAAACTTTTCTGTAGGCTGATTAATAATGAATACTCTTTGGATCGACACTTATTAATTACGATTTGACCAATGGTTTTATTATAGTACTGTATTTCAAATAGTGTTATTATTTTTATGTATTTTAAGCTAAATACATAAAAGGGAACTCTGACTTTGTAAAACTTAATTTTTGTCATTACTTACTTCTCTAAAAATAATTTTCATTGATTTAAACACTAATCTTTATCAATCTTAGGTACATTTGACTTTTCTGTTCTTTAATGAATACATTTAATTTTAACGATGAGAAAGGTGGTCCTCTCCAGAACACCCACACAATTGTAGTTCATTTGCTTTACTGGAATATTCTATAGCCTCTTCCCAAACTGCAGATAAGATGGATATGTGAGTTTCATTATAGCCACCATTAGTCATACTTGAGAGACATCAACTATGTCGTTACAAACAAATAAAAAAGAAAAATTTACACTGCGTTGATGATCATACATGATACACAATCCGGGATATTTCTGACGGCTCATCATTCTCCTGTCCAGTCTGCCGCCCAACTACCTCTTCCCTGAGAAATCAGATAATCGCCCGCCCAGTACCTCTACTCTGTGAGTGCTGATGCATGCACTTGAACTTCTGTAAGATATAAGGCCTGAGACAGCCCTCGGAGATGCGGTCTTCTAAAACGTTGTATGTGGAATTTTACAGGCAGAGGAACTGATTTTTTCAACTAAAACAACGATGCTTCCTTTATTCTGGGCTGTACCAGGATGAGATTTCCTTTACGGGGCGGGAGAAATGATGGATCTGTTTCGTAGGAACTGTGTGAATCCCCCCAATCTTTGTTAAGTTAGCGCAATGAGCCCAGTTTGCAGGGTGAGTGTCTTCCGGCCCTTGAGCTTATACCCGGGCTCTCGAGGAAAAAACAACTGAGTAAGAAGAAGCACTTTACAAGGATGAGACAGAGGGCCTGGCTTCAGCAGAAGTTGGCAAGAGACGTAGGACTTTTTCACTAAAAAAAATAGAACAAAACCAAGCCCCGTGTGAGCTAATGTTGGGATGTAGCTATCAGAAAAAGACATTTTCATCCAAGGCTTTATGGTAGAAACACGGGATTCGCATGAGGCCGGCGCAGTTTGGTCTGTGAGGGGTTGCTGCTCTACTTCTGAAGCGTTGGTGGGTCCTAGAAGACCCAGAGGGACGCATTCAGAGAAAAGCAGAGCTTTGGATGAAAGAAGTGAACTTTCTGTCTCCAGTTACATGCAAAGTTATGGTGGGAAAAAGACATTACAGTTTCAGATAGAAGAATTAGCCCAAATGATGGGAGGTAGTGGGAGAGGCATCCACGGTGACCCTGAGGAGCTCCCCAGCTGTTCCAAGAGAGAACAAGAACCTAACTCAAGAGCTGTGCCTCTTCTCTTAGGCATTTTTGCAGGACACAGGTGCAGCGCCCTCTACTGGAGGCTTCTGGATGGGTCATTCCACTAGATGGGCTTTAACCCACCTCCCACCCCAAGACATCACATTTTCTAATATTTTTCTGCTGGATAAAAGGTTTTGAAATAAAAAATAAATTATTAGTACATATTAAGCATATCCTCATTTATTGCTATTTATTATAAAAATAAGCATAAAGAAATATATAGAAAATAATTTACTAGAACCCAATAACCCAGCTTGAACAACTTTATCATTAATACTTCAGATTTAAGGGATAAAAACACCCACTCCTCACAAACGTCATCCTGTCACCTTCCCCCGTTCCTGGAGCGTCCCCATCCCACAGGTGTGGTCCTTCAAGGGCACAGACATTCACGTGGTTGTCAGGAGGCAACTCATAATAGAAAAATCCAGTGATGTACACATGGTTCATTGACCTCCCTTTAATTAGGCTTCGAGAAAAGCATCACTGTTAGATTCCATTATCATTATATCATAACGAATGTCATTATTGTAATTCTAAAATTTGCAGTTTCTCAGACAAAATTATTTCTAGACTATGTTACTTTGCTGTGTTGGAAACAAATTATGTAAGTAATAAAATTACTTAAGTAATAAATACTACTCAGCAGAAAGAAGGAACTCCTACCCTTGGTAACAGCATGGAAGGAACTGGAGAACATTAGGCTCAGTGAAATAAGCCAGGCGGTGAAAGACAAATACCATATGATCTCACCTATAAGTGGAACCTAATCAACAAAACAAACAAATGAGCAAAATAGAACCAGAGACATGGAAATAAAGAACAAACTGACAGTGACCAGAGGGGAGGCGGATAACAGGGGAAAGACGGGGAAGGAACAAGCCAAGCAACACGATTAGAGGACTCACGGGCACGGCCACTGGGGGGGATCGACTGTGGGGGTGGGTAGGGGGATGGAGCAGTGGAGAGCCATGCGGACAAAGGCCGGACAACTGCAACTAAACAACAATATGTTTTTTAAAAAGAAAGAAAAAAGTAAATCCTCAGGAGTTAAAAGTATCTTGTTATTCTTAAATGATGGAATGTTGAAAAATCATCTGATATATTATATCCATAATAAAGATACACTCAAAAATTGTGGTAGAAAAATTTCTCAATATGATCAAACATTAATAATTTCATCCTATGAATAATAACAGAATGCATTAAAATATTTATATCTTAACATTTGTCTCAAGACTGCTTTGTCAGATAGTCAAGGAAACAGGATGACCAGAATATATACAAGTTTATTTAGGGAAATAAGATCCATTTAGTAAATTACATCTTCTACATCTTTGCTACTCAGTGGGCTCAGTGGGGTCCCATGTATTATGCATCAGCTGGGAACTCGTTAAAAATTCAGAATCTCGGGTCCTGCCCCAGATCCAGGTGATTTACACCCCCATTAAGTTTTCAGAAGCACGATTCTAAGTCACCGGCTGCATGTAAATGAATGTAGGACTCGTCTCAATGCTGTGCCATCTCGCAGCTCACAGCTGAAACCTAGTCCCCAAGGTGACGGCGTAAGAGGCGGGGCCTTTGGGATGCAAGTGGGTCTCACCCATGGGATTAGTGCCCTTATAAAGGGACCCCTCCGAGTTCCCTAGCCCCTTCCGCCGTGGAGAACACAGGGCGTAGACCGGCTCTGAGCCAGAAAAAGGCCCTTGCCAGACACCGAATCCGTGACCGCCTTGGTCTTGGACTTCTAGCCTCCGGGGCTGTGAGAGACAAACGTCTGGTGTTTGTAAGCTCCCTGGCCTATGGTGATTTGTTATAATAGCCCAGATGAACCAAGATAGGTGGCTACTTTAAATATAAGTTCTCGGTTCCACTCATTCCTCTTATGATTAAGATTAGAGGTATTTAGTATGATTGATATTAAAATAGTATTCAAAAGAAAAATCTGGACCATGTTTTGAGTAAATAGAGAGAAATGCTTTATTTTTATTTAGTCATTATCATTTGCAATTTAAAATTTATGTTACTTTAATAGCAGTGATCAAAGTAAAAAAAATCTGACAGTCAGGTATAATATGTTGTAGCGCTGATGATCGCGCTAGTTTTTGTGAAGTTACAGCCGAAATGGCAGGACGGAAAGGAATGTCAGGCCTGTCAAATGACATCCTTCAGATGCAGCCACAGACATTGCACAAAATGTCCCCATAGGGCACGCGATACAGAGCATTTCAGTTATGCTAAAGTAATTTTATAAAGAGGTGTGTGTCCCTCAGAACTACGTAAGTAAATCCGAAAATAAATGATAAAATGTACAAATCATACTAGAAACTGTATTCTCTTGCACTAAAGGCACATTCTTTTTATCAGTCACATGCTCTCCTGGGCTGAAGTTTCACAGTTATTTTCCAGTCCTGTTTGTTGTCTTTTATTCCATTATTCCATTAACGCTGACTCTATTTTGATTCAGGGCATGGTGTCTCTAAAGCCTGCCAACGGGAGTGCTATCTGAGAATGATATGCTAAGAACAGTCGCACTTGTCATAGAGGGATCGCGTTATCACAGGTAATCTGTTTCAACACACGTGAAGAGTTTGGAGAAGCCCAAATCCCAGTCGAGGAAAACCCCAGGTCAGTATCCATGTTACGATGCTGAAAACTAAATGAACAGAAAATAAACAGGCAATGAAAAAGTTTTCCCATAAATGGAAACCATCACCATGAAACCCCAGGAATGTCTCCAAATCAAAAGTGCGTGTGCATGAGAGAGAGAGAGAGAGAGAGAAGAATGGCCGGAGTCCAGCGAACTTCTAACTGATCCACCTGGAAATATGGAAGCCTCGGGAACTCGTAACCTCTCTGCCGGACTCAATTAACTGGCCACCGGGCCACTCCCCTGCAGTCGCACGCTCCTAGAATTTTAGACACTGTCAGTCTGGTTTGCACGTTCATCGTCTGTGAGTTCAGTCGCTAGCAGTCGGAGTGTTCCCCAGACCCAGTCGGCACTGGATGCCTGAATGAACTTTTCTTGGCACTCTCATTCTGCAGCTGGGCCTGTGACAAGCCCCATGCTGCACAGAGATGACACGGTGTGTGGCCTCAGAGGTCCTCGAGTCCTAGTCTCAGGGCTCTGTCCCAGACAGCTGAGCGCAGCCGGCCTTTCTGTGCCCACGGAGTCCCATCTACTCACACAGTCCGCTCCCTCGCCCTCTCCCTGGGTGGGTCACTGCAGACAGGACTTCCTAAACCCCGGCCTTTCCTCTCTCGCCATGCTGACCGCCTGACCCACAGTGAGACATGCGGCTGGAGACCACCTGCTCGGGGAGGTGCTCGGAAGCCCACAGCCTCAGCTTGGAAGGCTCAAGTCTTACTCCTCCACCAGGTCTCTTAGGATGACCCAAGGCCACAGTTAGAAGCAGGGGCAAATTCAGCCTGTCATGTACGAATGTGCTCAGTGAAGTGATCTCCTGGACAGAGCCTCTCCCACGGGGCTCACGGCCGCCCTGAGGCCACCCTCGCGGGGTGTGCAGGGGCCCCGCCAAGCACCCGACCCAGAATGCCCTCCCCCAGGGTGGCGCCCTTCACCCAGGGACTTGAAGGAGCCTCTTCCATTTGGCTCTCCTTCACTTTGTTTATCTCTTCCATACGTTGTAAATCATTCACTTCCACTTATAACTTAGGACGTTTCACCAGTTGCAGGTTGTCCCTCAGGCACTGCCGTTCGGTTCTCAACCGCGCCGAGCACGGCACTCTCGGCCCTGGGCCTGGACCACCGGACAAACAGGCTCGTGACGAGGGGGCCTTTGCCAGGCTTCCTTTGCGATAACCCTACCAAACCCACCCTCTGTGGCCACAGGGCCTCGCTCGGCGACCTGCAAAATGGCAGCATTAACATCGTCAGCTGGCGGTGACACAAATACACCACTTTTGACAGGAGCATTTCTAATGATATTATTATTTTCAGTTTTTAAAACAAGGAACCTTTCGGAGTTTGTCGGATGTTATTTTATGAAACACTTTCTCAGTCACACTGTAACGACGGCATTATGCTGGTCAGCCCACGGAGGGCGCAGGGTCGTTTCTCGCCACGGCCTCGGACGATGCCCTTCACTGATTGACTTTCGGGAATTAAAAAATATAAAGCTTCTTTAAGAAAGTGTATTTTCCCATTTCCATACTCTCGAGCATTAAAATTGGACCGAATTTTTAAAATAGAACGATAATGGTTTAACTTATATAAAAATTCAAATTAAAAAAAAAAACTGTCCAACTATTTCAAATCAGACAAATTTAAAGGCATATGGATATTTCAAACATTAGCATTTCATAATAAACTATTGTTAAATTGAGCTCAGGAACCTGTAATTCTCTTTTTTTTTATGCAAACGCAACCTATTTTTGTGAGTTGAATCTTAAGAAAGACATAAACTTTGACAAAATTTTGTCAAAAAGGAATAACCAGCTGCGAACCAGTGGAAAGACAAAAAAATACCAAACATTAACTCAAATTCATACTTTTAAAATCAGATTTAACTATACAGATAACTTCTAACCACTGAAGGGTTAATGTACCATGCATGCAAAAGTAACATATATTTAACTTCCTTAGCACATTGAGGCTCTGACACAGAATCAATTTTTTTGTCTGGGAAGAAAAATGGAGGTTTTTAAGAAGTCTTTATTAAAACTATTGTAGCCTAATGGCTTTTCCTCTTTTTATTTCTAAAAGGTAAGAATGCAAGGTAATTTTGGTAGAAAAGAATGAGTAAGCAGTATGTAAGCTTTAATAAATATTAAATGTGAACACGGAGCCCTCTGAGTGAGAGTGTTTCTAGTGTTGCAGGGAAACTATTCCACGCTATTCACGGCTTCAAGTTACGCACATCCCTTTGCCGTCTTCACCCTGTTTGAGGGCCCATTTATGCTTCTACTTCTCATTTGGGTGTTCACGTATTTAAATAAAGCAGCTGCTTCTTAGGTTCTAGGAATAAGAAATCGCAATTTATGCCTTCAGAATTCTTAGGTACTGAGGAATAATTTTAGTTGAGCCCACTTCAAAGGAATTAACAGTCTTGAACACATTTAAATGTATAAAAAATGAATTTCTGACCTCATACTCTATGTAAAGTGAGATACAGGCCACAGAAAATGTACATTCTCCTCATCAAAGCTCTTTGAGTGCCCCCTCCCCCTTGGCAAGTGCTCAGCCACCACATCCCTGTGACCCCGTCAGTCTGGTGTCCCTGAGGAATGGTGTCTTCTTCCAGAAGATGGTGACAATTGTCAAATTGCAATGGCTCACGCGGTAGCATTTTCTAAAAACCAAGATACAGATTATGTGAAGTAACCTCATAAATTATAAAACATTTTAAAGGTGTGTTATTATTATTAAGAGAGTTTTGTTTCTGTCACTGTTTACCATCAGAAAACCAGAGATTCCCACTGTCCCTTTCTTCTGTTAAACTGACCCCTTTTTTGTCCAACCTCTAGGTAGGAACCTCCTTATAGGAAGTTCTTTGTATTCTATTCTGTAACTTCCTTTGTAGCCGAATCACCTAGAAAGTGTGACAGACATACTACATTGCAGGAGGGAGAGAAGCCTTTCCTCCAGGAGTCCCAAGGATTAGCACAGCCAATCTTGGGCACGGGGACATTTCTCGATGAGTTTACTGAAAACAGCAGGTGCAGGCATTGTGGTTGGGGCTCGGGGTTACATTTTTCAGTGACATGGCCTCTCCTTATCCCTCAAGTCTTGTTTCAGGGCCAACGCGGCATTTGTTTCTCCAAACAAGACAGGACTGCTCACCGCAATGCCAGTATCTTCCCAGAATGACTGATCTGTGTCTTCTTCACCAGAGGTGAGGCCCAATTTCCTTATCAGTGAGGGCGAAGGATGTGGCCGACAGCACTTCATCCATTACGCACTGGTTTGAGCAATTATGGATCCAACCAGAGCCACCACACGGTGCGCCGTAGGCAGCCCGTTCATCCGTCTGCAGCTGCGCGCCTTCTGAGGCGCGGAGGCCGACGTGCATCCCTCTTCGAGGGGCTCAGACAGTAATGGCGCTAAGACATGAAGGTAGCTCCTCAAGGCGTTACGTCAAAGGATGACTCTCGGGCAGAGGGATTCTCTATCATTAGAAGAAGTGCTATATGGCTCGGGAGATACTCTAACAATAATATCCCTTAAAAATAAAGTCGTCCTAGATTAGAAAAGAACTGTGGGAAGTTCCAAAGTAGAGGGGGAGGGAAGCGCCGAGACTTCTCAGAGAGGACCCTGGCCAGGGGCCCGCACTTAGCGGCTGCCCGGCCTGGCTTCCACCCCGGAGCGGCCACCACTTTGTCTGGGGCCGAGCCCGCGTCGGAGGGTGGCAGGGTTTCCAGGTGCTGTCCCCAGGGAAGTCGGGGACCCACAGCCCATCTTTTCTCAGAGGGAGAGAGGGACAAAGTCCTTGCATCCTCCCCGCACCGGCGATGTCTGCCTTTAACAAAGCGTTACATCGGGCCTGCCTTCTTCCTAAGCGGTACTGAAAGCATCCGACAGAAGCCCTGGCGTTTTTTCCACCAGACCATAACATGCGCTACCCGTTCACTTGCTCATTTACTCGTTTCGTGAATATGCACTGAGTGCGTGATCCACACGAGGTGGCGCTTTAGAACAAGATCTCTTAGAGGGAGGCGCACGATCCCCAAGAGAAGTAGGGAAAGCGGTAGCATGGTAAGCGGGGCCCCGGAGACTAAAGAACATCAGGCAGGACAGAAGGGGAGAGGATGCCCTCCCAGGTGAGAAACGCTACAACTCCAAGCAAATCGGCCCGCGTCGCCGTGGTTTACTGTGTTCTGCTCTGGCGACCGGATCTTTGTCGTCCGCCAGGTGATGCGAGCACCGCGCTTTTCTCCAGGCGGGTCTCCCCACGTGAGCACCCCTGTGGTCCTTGGCGGTCAGGCGTTTCCTCTGTGCAGGATCACAGGCAGCTGCCCCACGGGGCGAGGCCAAGCTGGTGGGACACGGCGGGGAAGACCGAGCCAAAGGCCACAATGAGCCCCCAGACAAGCCCAGCCCCAGCGCCGCCTGCGAGTCCCTGAGTGCCTGGGAAGACAGACGCCCCCCGGGACGTCCGCTGTCGTGCTCCAAAAGGAATAACCAGCCGCGAACCAGTGGTTATTCGGTGCCCCAACCTTCTGCTCGCGTGTTTTTTCAGAGTCAATGTACCCATCTTCCAACCTTTACGCAGGCGCATGAGTGAGAGAACAGGACTCGGTGGCATCCCCACCCCGGTGACAGGGGAGGATGGGAGCCCTGCTGCCGAGTCCCCAGCACGTGCCCCCCGCCCCCACCCCCGCTCAGCACCGCCGCCATCACCACACTTGCCTCTGCCTCACCCTCCCACACAGGAGGACCCTCGGATCGCTTTCTCTTTAATGGGAACAAGCAAACAAAAGAACTCAACGCACAAAGCCATTTAAGAAGGAGTAAATAAAAGGCACTTCACACAAGAGGGTGTATGTAAAGCTTATCGATCTTAGATGGAAATGTACATCAACAAAAATCAGTTTTCTTTGGATCAGGCAATATCAAAAAATTATCTCATGCACAGAGAGAAACGGAATGTGCCCAAGAAACACAACTTAAAACTGCCATGTCCTCTACAGCATCTCAAGAGTCCCTGAGAGGAAAGTGGGCGGAGTCTTTGGCGTTCATCTGCTTGTCTTTTAACCAGAACACTTTCCTCCTTGTTTCACGTGCCTCCATAAAGGGGCGATCACAGAGGCACGACCAGCGAGGTGTCTAGGGGGACTCCTCTTCCTTCATCTGGAAGTCTAATCTACAGCTTCCTCCCGTCAAGAAAAACAGCCATCACTCTCCATTCCCTCCTGCGGCGCCGTTCACTGCCAGCCTCTTTCTCTGCACGCCAGACCCACTTTATTTGATGTGTCACTCGGGTACCAAGTGTGGGGCTTTGTTCTGAGATGACCGGTACTTGGGTTTGCACTCTAGCTCCGCCCCACTCCAGCCGCCCCTGCCACATGTCCCAGGGGCCAGGTCCTCCGTCCACCAACAACGGTCCACTCTCTTGTTGTGGTCTCAGCTTCCCAGCCAGGGGTGCCACTGCTAGTCGGGGACAGGCTCGGTGTGAAGGACAGAAGGGCACCTTGTCTGTGTAAGTGCTTGTGCACGCGTGCGGGGTGTGTATGTGAGTGTGGGGGTGTGTATTCAATACAGACTCTCTTTAGTGCTTTATAGCCCCTTGGAGAAAGAAGTAGAGAAGTACATATTTTACTATGTTAAAAAATAAAGAAAAGAATTGGGGTTCTCACTCCGCATGACTTGTCAGGTGAGAGAATGGACTTGTGTCCACAGGATCTTCATGCATTGTGCCTTTTGCTCCGCCACAAACAACCCTATCACATCTTAAGTGGCTCTCTCTCCACATATTACCCTGCATTTGTCCTGACTGCACAATTTCATCTACGGCCAGTTAAAATCACGCTCTCTCACCTTGCTTGAAATTGCTTTATGCATTTCTCGGCACGTGACCTCTTTTACTCTCTTGAAAAAATAGCTAAATGCAAAGCTCTGAGTTTCATAGGTATTGAGGGACCATGTGACAACAGTTCAATAAAACTTCACATGCCACCGTAGGTAACGACGGTGGTCTTGGCTGTGGCTCTGAGCGGGGGGCTCAAGTGCGAATCCCTATTTGCCGCTCGCAGATGGGACCCCCGGGCCTGGATGCCCGCATCCAGTGAAACCAAAGGGAATTAAACCCCGGAGTGAAATGCTGGAAACAAGTGAGGAAGAAAGGAAGAGGCGGCAGGACGGACTTGTGGCACTGCTCTTGGGTGTGTACACTCCGATGGTGACAATACGGGCTCGCTCTTCACGGGGACATGGTTTCCCAGCAAGGCCAGGGGTGGATGCTGCTTGGGTTTCCTTGGAGACTGGATGTGAGAAGTCGCAGGGTAAGTGTGAGAGGGACTGGTGAGTCCCAAGGACATGACTCAAGGGCATTGTGCCAATGACTCTGCCGTCGTCTCACCCTGAAGACTCAGAGCCACCACTTCCAGGGCTGAGACGCTGAGGGGTTGTCCATAGGCAGTGACGCTGAGGGCAAATCTAAAGCAAAGAATTTGGAAAACAGTTGGAGGGTCCACAAAAAATTAAAGATGGATCTGCTTTGTAACCCCAGGGATTTCACTTCTGGGAAGATATCTGGAAAACCCAAAACACCCCCTGTGAAAGCTACATGCGCCCCTATATTCACTGCAGCGTCATTTACAATCCCAAGCTACGGAATAACACGAGTGCCCATCAACAGACAACGTGGATAAAGAAGACGCGATGCATTTACACATAGAAACGCTGCTCAGCCGTAAAAAAGAATGAAGCCTCGCCATTTGCGACCGCACGAATGGGTCTAAAGAGTACCATGCTGGTAAAGTCAATCAGGCAGAAGAAGACAAATGCTGTGTGATTATACTTATATGTGGAATCTAAACAACATTATAAATGAATCAGCAAAACAGAAACAAACTCGTAGACCAGAGAACAGACTGATGGAGGTCTGAGGGCAGGGGATGGGGGCTGGGTGGAAAGGGGAAGGGACTGAGAAGAGCGGATCAGCTGTGACGGAACAGCCACGGGATGTGAAGTCCGGCGCGGGGAGTGCGGTGGGTAATGTGGTGGCGACTACGGAGGGTGCCAGGCGGGTGCTGGAGATGCCACAGCGTGGCGATCACCTTGTACAGTATATGACTGTCTGACCGCTATGCCGCATACCTGAAACTAACACAAAATACTATTGAATGTAAACTGCAATTACATATTTTTAATTAAAATTCTGAAAATTTATTTTTAAATAGTATTGGGTAGTGTGGTATGTAATGACAGTATTTGTCTAATACATAATAAGGGGGAATATGTATTGTGGTGCCTCATCTAATTTTCACACCCTCCTTTAAAGTTAGGTGCTGTTTTTGTAAGCCCCTTACGGATGGGAAACAGGAAGCCTAGGAAGGTGAAGTGACTTGCCCGGGACGCACATCCGGTAAACAGGGCAAAACCCGGGTGTTGGCGATGACCCGGCTAGCTTTTGTGTTTCTGCTATACCAGACCCGCTGATAAGACAATGCTGGCCTGGGCGGCGGAGGGCACTGCCGGGCTGAATGCATGACAAGGACAAGAGCGGCAGGAGTGGCACGGCCACCCTGCCACCCACACCCACAACACTGCTCTCGTAGGCTGCCCATCCGGCGGGGAGGCCACCATGAGAACCTGTGAACTTTAGGCACCTCATCTAAAACGCGCGTCTGCGGAACACGGATCTCATAGGAACAGAAGGGACACGTCTGACCCACGGCTGCCTACGGCGGCCCAGGCTGCTCCAGCGAGGCGGACGGGGCACTGTGTGTGTGTAGGGGTGCGGGGTGCATTCCGAACTCGTTGGTGCACCTGTGTCTTCTCTCTGGCTCGCTGAGAATCGCATCCGGTTTTCAGATACCCCGGGAAGTCCAGAGAAACAGAAGCTGGGGAGTCAGTGTTTTGTTCTCGCCCCCGGCTCCGCAGCTCCTTCGGGGTTAGACGGCGCGGCCTGAGAGACGCAGCCACCTCCTGGGGATCGTCTCGGCCATGTGGGGTCAGGTCTGCATCCCCCGACTGCTGAATGACGCCCCCTGAGGCGGGAGGGCACGGCCATGAAGAAGAGGTGGCCGTCTGTTTGCAGCCTGATGGCAGGCTTGCTCACCCGAACCGTCCTCCCACCGCAAACGGCTTCGGCTGCTCGGTTCACGGTAAAGGTAATCCCTCCAAACACGCGAGCTGGTGTGGGGGCAGTGGAGGTGGGCGCCCGTTTGGATTTCCTTCGTGGCCTATCCACACGCAACGTGCGCGGCTGTGCGCTGTGTGACAGCACAGCGAGGGCGGGGACAGGGCATGGGGCGCGGGGGACAAAATGTGAAGGACATCAGCAGTGAGGACGGGCGGAAAGGGCTGCATGTCTCCTGTGTCTAGGGGGCTGGAGGGGCTATTAATATTCATTTAGACCTTTTAACTCAGGTTCTCCTCTGAGAAAACGATGGCAACTGCCTGCCGCCCAGGCTTTTGAAGAATGGCCGGTGAACGGCAGAAACGCGCCGACCCGTTACACTAACCACCACGCCGGGAACGCCCCCCGCGGGCGAGCGAGGCCTCTGAAACCATTCAAGGTCCGCGGAAGCTGCTCGGCACGTAGGAGGGTCTTCATAAAGTCGGGACGGTGACCTGCGAGGAGCTGTCAGCGGAAGCGGCTCGCTCAGGACCCCGCGGGGACGAGCCTCGCGGGCAGGCCGGGAGCGGAGGCCCCGGGACCCGCCGCAGCAGCGGGGCTGCTGACTGCTCTAGCTGCGGGTTCGACACGCATGCCCCAGAAGACAGTGTCTCTGCTGAGCTGACTTCCTGCCTTCCTTCGGCTTTCATCAAGAACACATCATAATTTTTAACAACAATCTCGTGAAGCTTGATACAGGATTTCCTGCCCAAACGTTCTTCGGGCCGCCTTCCCTTCCCTCTCTCGGAGCAGCTTGGGGACAGCCTCGGGTGAGGCATCTATGTCAGATTCTAGCACAGGGAGTAGCTGTCGACGCCGCAGGACTGAAATGATGTTTGCTCTCTGGTGGTACTTTTTTTTCTCTTAATTTACTGATAAAAAGAGGTACATGGCTCTTACGTGGCTCTCTTCTTCCTTGATGAAAGACATTTTGAAGCTATTTCCTGGCTTTGCCTTTTTTTCTTGTGATGGGAACTTTTTAGATTTATTCCCTCAGCAACTTTCAACTACACAATACAGTATTATTAACTATAGTCACCTTGCTGTACATTACGTGGCGAGAATTTTTTATTTCACGCCTGTCACCTTGTACCTCTTGGCTACTGAGCTTTCCTTTCCAATTCTTATTTACAGTTCCCCAGACCGGATCCTTTATGCTATTATATATATTTTTAAATGACTCTCCTGTATTTATTGTGACTTTTCTTTTTCTTTAAGACTTCATTTATTCATTTTTAGAGAAAGGGGAAGGGAGGGAGAAAGAGGGAGAGAAACACCAATGTGTGGTTGCCTCTCATGCGCCCCCTCCTGGGGACCTGGCTTGCAACCCAGGCCTGTGCCCTGACTGGGAATCCAACTGGCGACGCTTTGATTCGCAGGCCAGCTCTCAATCCGCTGAGCCACACCAGCCGGGGCTTATTGTGAGCTTTCATGTTAAGTGGCATCTGCTTGTGAGGGTCCCGCCTTGAGAACCGCCCAGCAACACTAGGGACAGTACAGGAGGCACCTGGGCCAGTGGGGATTTCAGAGACACAGACCCCTCAGGCTGGGCCGGTCATCAGGGCATCTGCAGGAAGCAGGGAGTCAGTAAAATCTTCGGGGACGAGGGTAATTTCGATGGTGGAAGGTGGAGGGTGGGCCTGGCAAATGGAGTGAAATTTGCGACTGGACTTTGTAGGTGATGCCTTGGCTCAGGTTCTCTGGGTGAGGATGACATCTCCCTGCAGGAGAGGCATGGAGACGGGCTTTTGGGGAGCAAGTCTGTAGCAGCTGAGGGAAAAGGGGGACTGGGGAGCAGTTGTAAGCACCGGCCTTGGGGAGCTGAGATCAGCCCTTCAGAGGTGTCTTGACTGGAGGCAAGAGGCTGCAGTCTCTGGAAGCCTCTGCCCGTGGGGGCCCTCGGGACGGTGTGGCCTCAGGGAGGGGACCCTTCAGCCTTTGACAAATGCCAGGGGGCCCCCACCCAGCGGCCCTTGCAGCCTACTGTGCCCATGAAGGGTACAGGGATGGCACAGCAGTGTCCATGGAGCAAAGAGACTTCTGGTTACCGCAGCGGTCACTCACCGTCAGGGCAGAATCCCACATGGGAGTACATGTGAGTTCACTCAGAAGACCACAAACGACTTTAAAGGAAGCAATTGTTACCTGCTGTCACACCGATTACACTTAGGCCGCTTTTTGTCGGGGACTAAATGGCAAATATAATTGTCAGACATGGGAAGGCCATCCTTCCACCTGCCATGAGCTTCTGGGCGAGTATCTTAGTGAGCACAAGGTGAGGGACAACGCAGGGCACACGTCGGGAGGCAGGGGACATGAGAACTCTCAGGTTACCCTACGTGGCTTTCCGGGTCAGTGGTATTTCTTAAATGCTTACTTCGTTACTGAGCAATAAATGAAGTTCAGTTTGAATTAAAGCTCATTAATTTTCCAATAAATAAGCATATTTTAAATTTAAACACGCTTTAGCCATATTCGGTTTCAGGTGTGGCAGAGGTGAGGAGCTGCACACATTCAGTAGGTGTGACGCAGTGGGTCTGGGGGAGGAGTGCACACTTGCTGTGCAAACCGCTGCCACCAGTGAGGCCGCAGACAGATCATCACCTCCCCAAAGTCCCTGCCACTGCCTTCTTAGCCACACAGCGTTGATAAGCGGGGGTGGCGATCTGATTTCTAGAATATAATCACACATATGGAAAAAGTAAGTCGATAGCAAATATACCAAAACTTTACCTTATAAATATTTTGGTATAAGGAATGCCATGTCGTCTTTTTACTTTTTCATATTTTTCCAATTTACCCAAATATAATGTGCATTTTATAATGAAAATGATTCCATTGGAGGGAAGCATTTTGGCAAACTATGTCATGGAAATGCTAGTCAATATGCTCCGTTGCATTAGCACGGGGTTATGAACAAAAGTGCCATTTCTATTGCAGACAGCTCGTATTGTTCATTTTTAGAAAATATGCAGGGAAAAGGTAGAGTGAAACAGTTATCTTAAGCTTCTTAATAAGTATATTGACTTATTTGAGGTGAACTTTGTGATATTAGCACCCAAACTCAGCTTGCGGATTCCTCCCCTGGTGGGGAAGGGTGCCGGGTGCGCGTCAACTGTTACGCTCATCACAAAAGTGTATGTAAAGCCCGAGAGCTACCGGAAACACGCGTCTATTAACCAGATCATAAGTGAATTTGTGCGGTGAATCAGTGAAAGTGAATCCCACACTTAGATAATTTAAAAACCATCCCAATAAAATTGAAACCTGAGCTAACTGGCTGGAGCTGGGTCCCTCCCAGCGGCTGGAGGGTCACGTGAGCTCAGGGCTGCGTCATGGGGGGGTTGTTCTGCCTGGAGGGGTGCGGGCAGGGTTGGATGCACAACGCATCTGGGAGAATTAGCCAGTACTAGTATCAAAGGGTCCAAAGTCCTAAAGAATCTTCTTCATACTGACCACACGTCGAAATGGTAATACCGGGCACTTATTACTTTAAACATTATTAGGAAACATTTCGCTGGTTTCTTTTATTTTTTTTACATGTGGATACTAAATACTTAAAATTGTATATGCAATACTTAACACAGTTTTTAAAAAGCTGTTTTCTCTTTTGAGTGAGAGAAGCCCAGTCATGTAAAAGCATCACTCGTCACATCCCCTTCGCTTTGTGTGTTAACTCGCGAGGGCCGTGAGGCTTCTCTCTGCCCACCTGCTCCACGGAATCTCACTTTGCTGTAAAAGTTATACCCAAACGGTTTTCCTAAGTCTGTGTCTCCATTACCACATGATTAAAGAAACAAAGAATGAAAAAATAAAATAAAATTGCACATGCAGTTTGCATTTCATTTCTGTAGGGTAGCTCCTACCCAGAGTTTAAAGTTTCTCATGTTAATTTCACTGTGAATGGTCACCTCTTGCTGGAAACCACTCAAGATTTAATATTTGCAAATTAAAATTTAGAAGTGTCTAAACTTCTTTGATTAAAATAAGGATTTTTTGCTGAATCGAATGGTCCAGAAATTATTTATTCTGAAATAATGAATTAGGTCAGAGCTATTTTCCATGTGACTAGTTCCATATTTCTTTTTTTGGTTTTAACATTTTTAGTAATTCTGCAAATAAGTTAAGAAGCAGACTAGTTCATGAAAATTTATACTGGAAGGCTTAGTGGAAAAGTATCCCAAATTAACATGGGAAACCTGATCACAACTTTTAAATAATATATTAGGACTCAAGATACTAATTAAGACCAAAGAGGCCTCATGTGATAAGAATACAGTAGTTGGTGTTTTAAACTCAATTTCCCCTCTTAAAGAACATAAAAGCGAAATCAACCTAAGAGGTAAAGTGTCACCACCCAGCACAGGCGGGCAGAAGTGCCTCGCGCGCTCGCGACCACACTGCCACGGGGTTTCTGCACACCTCTTGCTGCAGCTGTTGGAGCTCGAAGCAACGAGATGACCGAGTGGCGTTCTGATACTCGTAATTTAATTCAGGGTAGAAAAAGTCCAGTGAATAAGTGCTTTTAAATGAATAACATAATCTAGTAAAATCTATTCTACCTGAATTCCAAGGTATTAAATACGTTTTCAAAGTATATCCATACATTTACTTGCCTTAAGTTTCTCGGCTATTTAAACTGCTTTGATTTAAACTGAAGTTGTCTTCATTTACATACATCAGCATATAGACCTCCAAATAAAGAAGATTCAAAAAAGGGATAGACCTGCGTTTCAAATTTTCACAGTTGGGCATCAGCACGGGGGCGGGGCTCATGTGGGTGTCTGAGTCTGGGAGATCAGCCTGGGTGTACGCTGGGCGTGACTCTCGTCTCTGCCCCGCCCCCAGCCCCGCCCCCAATCATGGGTCCTCCTCACACAGCAAGGTCATTATTCCAGGCACAGATGCATCTCCAGGGTTCTCTCTTGCACCTTCTCCATCTCAATTCTGGGCTTCTGAGCCACAGCCTTCTCTGAGCTCTTTGAAAGGAGGCCAACAAATGTGTCTAAATTACACCACTTACTAACACGAAGATCTTCCTTTGGTGTGTATTGGAGTTAATAATATTTAGTAGCCATCTTATGTATCTACCCTTGCCACGGTAACATCGCCGTAAGGTTACAATTTTCGGTCGACACTGGTTTATCTTTCTCAGTATCCGGCTGTGCATCGGGGGGAGGAGACAGAAAAAGCAGCCGGCCGCAAAGACAGGGTGCTTCGGTCCACTGAACACATGCCGTGAGGCACCTCGAGCACATCTGTCACATTCTGTGTCCCAAACTGTGGTGCGATCGGAGGTTATACCAAGTCAGCCTCAAACGACAGAAGACAACGGGGTTCATACAGGAAATAAAACAGAAATTGTAGACCATCACCGTAGCGCAAGGATTATTGGGTAAACGGCATTCAAAACTTATCCTGCGTTTTCTTGTTGAAAACTATTTCGGACGAGGCAGGAACAATCCATAGCAAGGCCTCCGTGCTCTGCGCACGGACAGTAACTTTTCCCTCTTGGCTAATTCCATCCCTTATCGCCCCAAGGTTTCCTTTTCTGGCCAGAATCCTTCCTATTGGGGGTCTTCAGACACACACTTGGGGTCGGCCCTGCAAGTAAACTGTAGGTCAGCCCACAGACGGTTGCCTCGTTCGAGGAAGGGAGGACAGCTCCACAGTCCGTCGCTGACTGATGGTGCTGATGACACGCCAGTCACCTTCCTGTGTGTGTGGGGGGGGGAGTGCCAGAGGAAAAGAAGCTATAAGCTCTTATGAGTTGTTTGCCTTCCAAACACCTGATTCCCCTACTTTAGACCCCTTTTTAACCAACTATATTTAAAGGATTAATGGTCCCTGAGATGTGAATAGTACTGTGTGTTGCAAGGGAATTCTGATTTAAATATACCATTAATTACAGAAATGGCATGCAATGTAATAATGGTTCAAGAGTTCATATGCAATCGTCTCTTAATATATGCTGATTTATCTGAAACACTTGAATTAACATTATTAAATAATTATGTGTTAATTTCCACTTGAGATATTTTCCTGAAGGAAAACAAACAAAAATACATAAAACACAAGATCAAGCTATCAGTACATAACCCTGAGCTCTGTAAATATTACGTTTGAAAAATCATAACACCCTTCGTGTGACTTATGACATGTCGAACTATTAGACACTGGTAGAAAATCAAAGTCTACTTTTTCATTTAAATTTCACAAGAAGCAGTGCCAACTGCCAGCAGACCCCATGTTGTGTGCATTGTGGAACCAGCCTCCATCTCCGCAGGAGTAATGAAGTTTATACGGATTCCGCAACGTTCTTCCTTTCTCCGTGAAACATCCACTAGCGAGGTCATGACGAGTGACAGTGTCTTTGCAGAGGGGGCACAACAGAATTCAGCGAGTGATCGTGTAATGCAGGGATTAGAGAAACACGTGTGGTATGATGGGTGTTGGGGCAGGTATGAGATCCTGCTTTTGAAAATACAGTAGAAGGAAATATACGGATTTAGAAACTGAGAGCTTAGCATCGATGCACAAAGTAGCAATCATTGGATTAATGATTTTCTTACAGATTACCATTGTATAATTTTAGCAAGTTTGGATCCAAGTGAATTGAAGATAATTTTCAGTTATCTTCTGTGTTCTTAAGAGTATTAAGTTGAAAAGACAATTAGCATTCCAGGGAGCAGGAATTTTTCAAATTAAGTGTTCTGCCCAGACTGGAAACCAGCCAAGCTGCTCTCTAAAAATATCAACTTAAACGACTGTTTTCTAAAATAGTGGAGAGATTTTTTTGTCTTGTGGATTTAGATAATTCCCATGTTCCCAACCTATTTTTGATATCTGGGCTTATGTGCGTATAACAGTTTCAATGGTAGCGAGTGGCCTGAGATTCCCGTTTTTCGGCATCTGCTGCTCATTGAAGTTTTTCGGTCTCTTCAAGCACTTAGGAAAGCCAGGCTGGGCCTCCCGCAGCACACCAGGGCGTTTTCACAGAGTGATACTTTGAGAACGTAAATGTCAGATGCACCTTGGTGTCGCCATGGCATGTAATTTTCAAGGCCCGAAAACCACGGCCCTCTGTCGCACATCATTTTCTGTAAAAATCCGTCATTCTGGGCGAACAGCGGGTGGTGCTTTTGATTTATCACTGTGCGGGGTGGAGCCCGGGGAGCCCGCCCGCTGAACGCGGGAGCATTTCCCCCATTATCGGCAAGGAGCCATCGTGAGGAGTCTTAAAAAAATAAAGCCATGCTCTCTGGTGCAAAACTATGACAGTGTATGCCTTTTCCAATAATCAGATTTCAGAACGATGGAGGTCTATTGCTTCCATACATAAATACGTAGAAAGACAAGTAAGGACACACCACAGCCACCCCAGGTGACGCCGCGACCCGCACGTGCAGGGTGACGAGCCCGGAGAGCCTCGCCCGACCGCGGTCGGTGAGCACAACAGCGCGTCTTTCTTCACCTAACCAGGAAACCAATTCCAAAGCGGCAGGCCTTCCCTAGATTTTAAACAGCAGCACCAGCCTGGGTTATCCGCACGCAGGCGTACACGGCCCAAGAGGCACATCGGAATTCCACCCCCTTTCGACGGGGCTTCCCGAGCCCCGTGAGCTGCCTGCCGCAGGGAAAGCCCTGCCTTCTGCAAACCCCCCCCCCCCACATTTCCGTGGGGTTCCTGAGGCATTGCCAGAGCTCAGCAGCACCCTTCCCATGCATTTTCCAAGAGAAACAAAACAGAAGGTGGCATTTCTCTGCACATCTGAGGGAGGTAACCATTAACAAAGATTCGTGTTTAAAAATACATTTTTTAAGGATGATTTGAAGGTGATTTTTTTTTCATTGCAATTCTTCTATCTACAGTCCTAGAACTGACTATCTTTTGAACTTCCTGCCTTGGGTCCTACATGTTTGGTGAAGAAGCTACGGATTTTGTCTGCGCTCGGAGGATCAGGCCTGGTCACGGTCCCGCCGACTCCTGCACGGAGCCTGTTCTGAAAGCCTTAGATTTCTCAGTTTGAAAATGGAAATAACATTAAAATCATGATGTTATAGGAAGGGTTACTTGGCATCACTTGACACAGCAATCCGGCCAAGATGGCACCAGTAAATTATGCCGGCTGTGACTGAGTCCACTGGGGAAGCCCCGGTTGATGGCCCGAAACCGTGTCGCCCTGTTCTGCGGCCCTTTGGTTCTCTCTCCTTTCCAATCTGTGTTGTAAACAGATGAAAAGCTCATGTATCTCCAGTGGAGAGTTTCTCATCCTGCTCTTCCCTCCCCCGACTCCAAACGTCTGTGTCCGGAGGCCCTGCAGAGCCTGTCCCCCTCCTACTTCTGTCACCACATCTCTCTCCGTGCACCCAAGCCTTCTCCTCCCATTGGACCAACATTTTCATTGCCCACTAAACCACCACACTTGCCTGTTTCAGCTCATTCTGTTTCATTGCCTAAAATAAGAGTCTCCCTCTGCCCACTTTGAAAGTCCATCTCAAATTCTATTTTTATATTCTGAATTTCCCTAACCAGCAATCTCTTCAGCTACTGATTTTTATTTCATCCAGTAACGTATGGCTTAGTCTGTGATTTACGGGCATAATTTTTACTTCTTTCAGAGTGTGTGAACTAAAAAAAAAAAAAACAAACCCAAAAACATTATATTTCTTTATTATATTTCACAGAACCACCTTCCACTTGGAAGGAAGCTCATATACCTGGAAAGGCTTGAAGTCTTTCCAACAGATAAAAAAGGAGAACTTTAAGAGAATCAATTTCCATGTCTGCCCACAAATATTTATCCTAAATATAATCTGCCTGAGAAAATGCTATAATTTGTAATCTCATGATTTTGTTCATTATCTTGTTTTCAACTTTACACTTTACAAAAAAAAAAAAAAAAAAGACGCTTTGCCCACCTATCTTGAATCATACAGTGATGGTTGTCTATGTGCCAAACAAAGGGTTTTGATAATAAATGACTCTAATTTTGGAGTAGCAAATCCTCCTGAAAGTCAGTTTGTTTTAAACTCACTGTTTTTGATGAAATTGAAAGAGGACACCATCAGATTGCAGATGATAGATTGCTGGAGATAATTTTTCAAGATAATTTACTATGCAGTGTTTCAATGCATAATTCAATTTATCACAGTTCAGTTCAAAAAGTGCTCGCTGGGTACCTACTGAGTTCGAAATTATAGTATCAGGAAGAAAATGCAAGGGAAAGAGAGGAGTGCAATTAACTGACTCGTTAGTTAATTAAGATATAGATATTGAGATCAAACAAATGAGCAGTTGAAAACAAAAAGAACATGAGGAAGTGTGGAGAACTTGGCACGTGCCGGTGGCGCATTTAAGTAACCATGCAAAGGACCGGTGTGTCCGGTGAGCTAGGTGTGAAGGGTTCAAGTTGGGTTGTGAATAATTAGTACCGCTTCCATAACAGAGACAGGCCGCCTCGCCAATGAACTGCTTTCCCAGTGCCTCATTTTGCCAACTGTAAACTGTGAAACTACAAGAACCCTCAGAGGATTTCTAACCATCACTCTCACTGGGTGAATGAGGAGCCTGGGGCCTGCGAGGGCCAATGGAGTGAAGAGACAGACAATGAGGAAGAGAAACCAAATCACACACTTCTTGGTGGTGGAAAAGCCATCACAGTCCCCAGGCCATTTAGCTGAATATGTGCTCACTGTGCCTTCCCGTCTCCTAAAACCTTGCCTAACACATAGTAAGCCGTCCGTCGCATGCTGGTCTACAGATAAAAAGAAAAGGCGATGAGGAGTAACGGCGACATCCACTTGGGGCCACCCTAAGGCCCCCTCCTTACTGACGTGAGCGGTTTGCTCCCTGGTACCAGCACCTCTTAGGCGAGAAGTGAATGAAACAACTGGAAACGGAAGCGGTCCTGGTTTCAGGTAGGAAGGATGGGGGCTGAGGGGTGGCCCCACGCCCTGGCTTTGCTCGCTCTCCCTACTCTGGTCACTCTCCCCCAGGTTTCTGATTCCTCACCGTTTACCTGAAAAATAGGCTTCATTTGCATGTGAGGAAAAAGCTAATGCACGTCGCCGAGTTCGTACAGCCATCTGTGAACAACGCCATTGCAGGGACAGCTTTCAGGATTTCTGAGACCAGGGGGTTAACAGTTTGGGTTCTGCAGCTGGCCAGGTCTGGCTCGGGGTCCATTTGCTCCACGGCCTCGGCCGTTTCCCTGGCCTGCCTAGATTTCAGCTTTGTCAGGAAGATGGGGACGATAACGTCACCCACCTCGTGGGCGTACAGATGAGGTAAAGCAAAGGGGCGCAGCTAAAGTACAGGAAATGGTGGCTTTCACAACCTCCCAGTGCCCGAGGTTGCACCCGAGGGAACCATCATCACTGTGGCTGTAAATGTAACCGCATCGCTGTGGCTGTGAGGTGCACTCCACGCGGTGCGCGTGCAGGAGTGCGTGTGGCTGCGCTGCGGGCTGGGTCTCTAGCTCTGCCGCCGTCACTGCAAACACAGGGCTGAAAACAAGACCATTCTCCACTCGCTGCTCCGCGGGTGCAAGTTCCACGTGGTCTCATCAGGCCGCACTCAGGGTGCTGGCGGTGGCCCGTCCTGCCAGAGGCGCGGGAGAGAACAAGTCTGTGGGCTCACCCAGCCCCTTGGCAGGGTTCAGTCCCGTGTACTCGGAGACCTCAGGTCCTGTGTCCTGGCCAGGTGACGGCCATGTGTTGTTCTCCCCTCTGCAATGTCCCTTCCTTGGCCCAAGGCCCCGCCCTCCATCCCAGGAGCCAGAAACAGAATCTTTCCCACCGTGCGCCTCCCCTTCAGCGCATCTCTGTGGCCTGTCCTTCCACCACATCCGACTTGCTCTGGAGAAAGGGTCCTCCTTCACCGGAAGCTGGTTTCACTCTTACGTGGGATAGGAAATGGGTGTCACAGCCACAGTACTTGTACGCTGTCTGTTTTATTATAAGAGATTTCATGTAGTCAGTGATGTCTGAGTCACTGGCACAGCCCCATAAACTGCAAAGGATTCAAACAAATGTAAAAGGCGAGAACAGAGCGGGGTCTCGGTGTTGGCCTTCCAGAACTCTGCAATGGCACCCGACAGCCACCCAAAGCTTGACGAGGACATAGAGGGTTAATCAGTTCAGGGGATCTGTGTTCACTGCTGTTTACATCACAGCCTTGCTACAATCAAATTACGTTTTTATCTTCTTCCTTTATTCAACAGAAAATTCAACCACGAGATCCAAACCCCATGTCAACAGAATGTTGAAATCATGTCCAAACATAATATAACATCTGAAATACTGCACACGTTCTCACTGCAAACTCACACCCCGGTGCACTGCTCCCAGTCATTCTTCACGTTTCTGCTCGGAAGCCGACATCCGGGTGGGAGGCAGGCCTTCGGTTCCGATGCTCTGCTGGAGGGTGATGCAGACCGAGCCCTGGCGGGGTCCTACTCACTTTAACTATGTTATAACGCTGCTTCTTTCTGACCTGGGTGACAGCGGCTTGGGGACAGCATGTCATATGTGCATGTGTCTCCCTCAGATATGTGTAGGACAACACATGCATAACCGGTGCCAGGATAACACATTTGATCATGTGGAACTATAATTAAATAAAAAATACTAGAAGTTCTTACAGGTTCATTGTTTTGCGGGGAGGCAGCCAGGAATTATGCGGATCTGGTGCATATATTTCATTGTTTAATTCCTGCTAAAATCCCAAAACTGACTTTTTAGTTGTGTGCCACACTCACCTCTATTTTAGGCTACAAATAATGTTTTCAGTGAAAAAAATATAGCATCCATATTTAATTTTAACAATGACAAGTTAAGTATGACAAATTAAATAAAACAAAGAAATCCCACATATAACACAGCCTATACAGAAATAAAGTAATATTCTTTTTATTTTGATTAAGTTACATCGATATTTTTTCATATTTTTCATTTAATTTTTCCCAGGGCTGTAGTTATATTCTTCCTCGGCAATCACGTTTACTAAATCAATATTTTAACACTAAATATCCACAAAGATATTTTAACCTCAGAATGATTTCCTAAGCATGCTTCTTTTGTAATTACTTAAAACCTTTACACCATACAACCTACATACTGACAGAATTTTTTTTCACCCGCAGACTCCAAGCTTCTAACGTTACGGAAGGTCGTTGGGGGCCTGACCAGCCCTCTGACTATGACAGATACCAAGCGGCATCATACAATGAGCGACGGAAAGTGGCACCTTCAGCAAACTGCAGGCGCCGCTCAAGCCCCATGGGGGCCGATTTCCCCAGCTACACCTGCCTTTGAAGAATGTGTGGGGAGCCAACTATTAAAGAATGTTTTAAAATTGAAAACTTTTCTCAATAAATGTTTCATAATAAAGATAACTTAAAGGCATACAATGTGTAGGAATAGACCAGGAATCATTTAAAAAAAAAAGTGTCTACATAAAAGGTCATACCCAAATTGAACAAGTTTGAGAGCTGGAGTCAGCCAGGGTCAAGTCCAGTTGGGTCGCTTCTCATTGCCCGTAAGTGTCCTCGGGAAGTATGTCAGCCACCCTGAGGTTAGGGGGTGTTCATTGCTTAATTTGGGCTAGTAATGTTTCCTGCACTTCATCTGTGGATTTGACACATGGCTGGTCTTGAATCATTCAACGAATGGTAGATTACAAATCTATGAGCAACAACGTATCTATTTTTCTTACTCCATCCTCTACATTGCTGGAATATAAAATATTTAGTGTTCAAAGATACATATTTGAGTGTATTTGTAGAACTGACTGCTGTTTGAGAAATCCCACACCAAAGTGGCAGTTGCTTTTATAAGTTCGTCGTCTTGCCTTCAGAGATGTCGGATGTGTCGCAGTCCCAGAAAATCAGAAATTAGCACCAAGTCCCAACAGCTTCTTGTTGTTTCTGGAATAGTTGGTTTACTGATGTCCTGCTGCTCTCGGAGGCCTGGGCCGCCCAGCTCAAAGGTTCTCTGTGTTCCAGATAAAGAATTCCGTTGGATGGCTTCCTCAATCAGTTTTTATGATTCTGTTTAAAGAAAGTTTTACTTTCACACTGAGCCCTCCTTTCTCATCTATACCAGGGGGAAACCAAGGATTCATTTACAAGCCTTTCTTTCATTTGCTTTTAGGTTATTGCACGGGCACTGAATTGCTATTTTATAGTCATTCTTAGCACATCGGTATATAAGCGTCGCTCTCAGTGTGAACATTAGCGCTCTCCTTTAAATACCGATGCCATGATTTAATGGCATAATTAGTGTAATTAGTCTGCAGCCATGTCATGAATTCCCAATACAGAAATTCAAAAACTAAAAAGAAAACATGAAAAGAATCCTAATTGTATCACTCTTTGAAAACTATCCATGCCCACCTCCACTGAGCTGCCTAATACAAACTGTTCCTTTTTTTTTTCTTTTCTTTATTTCAAACACTTAGCATTTATGAAGAAAAGTAACACTGCAATTTGAGCCTTGTTTTTCTGGGTGAGTTCTAGTAACTGAGTATATGAGGGAAGATCTCAAAAAAACAAACAAAGGAAAGCAGTGAGTAAGAGCAGAAAGCCATATTATTCAATCTACACTTGCTTTAAAAACATAGGCGGATGAATATCAATTAATCATCTTACTAAGTATACGAATCCAATAGTGCCATTCAGGGTGATAGGTTTGATATCTGCTGCATATAGCAAATCATTTTAAAATACTTTCCCCTTAGTAAGATATATATTCATACAAGAAATACAAAATAAACACAAAATGTAAGCTGGGGAATTCGCTGAGTACAGCACGTCGAGATCTGTAAGATACCACCCCAAGCAGGAGCGCGGCCAGGGTTAGAGCGACACATGCGAACAGAGCCCCCGGGGAAGCTCTGACTGAGTCTCCCACGCTTCTCACCATGCGCTGGAATCTGTGGCTGTTTAACTGGGTGACACGCATAGCTAACCGAGAAAAGAGGGGGTTCAAAGATAAATCCGAGAAAATCAGAAAGATGAAATCAGACCAAATACAAAATCTTAGGAGGAATCAGGTTTTATGTCATAGAACATAGGTGGACAACTACATTTTTTAATTAAAAAAAAATGTTACTCGAAGATAGTATTTGTAGTTTCCGAATGCCTACGAATAATGGAATAAGAAGAATGGATCTATAAAGTGTGTGTTTACTGTGTTCAATTAGAAATAAAAATATTAAACAGAAGGGTATAAAACATGCACATACTTGTTTATTATGCTAGGATGCCAAAGGTTACTGTCTGAAGCATAAAGAGTTACAGAAGAGAATTACTTTAGGAATGACAGAAAAACAAAAAAGAAATTAGATATAAGTTTATAGCCAGTTCATCAGTGTTAATTAAAAGAGCAGTTTAGATAACACCCATTTTTCTCGAGTTATCTCGAGCCATAAAGAGAAAAGATTCTGAACCAAAGCAGTTGTGCGGTGTGACCAAAGGGACGTCCCGGTGCCTCCCTAGAATGTCCGCACTGTCCGCACCCCGTTCGATCCTTTGTAGAGTATGCGTTGGGAGGTGGTCTTTGTAAGTGTTACAATCCATCAAAAAGTACTCTTAATTTGGTGGGAATTGTCCCTGTAATCTAATGCAGCACGCAATGAGTAACAGAGACACAGGGAAAACGGAGGGGGAGAGAGAGAGAGAGAGAGAGGGAGAGAGAGAGAGAGGGAGAGAGAGAGAGGGAGAGAGAGAGAGGGATAGAGAGAGAGGGAGAGAGAGGCAAAGCACGGCCTCCAGTCCGGGATCAGCCAGCGTTAAGCGAGGGGCGTGGGCAAGGGAGCCACAGCGCCCTCGGGGACACCAGGACAACAGCTCAGTGCTCCAGACCCTGAGAATCCACGGATGCGATCACTCCGGAAAGTGAGTCGTCTAGAGCACTGGCTCTAGGAAGTATGGACCTGCTCAGGTTGCGAGGGCGGCCGAGGACGGGCCAGCAAGCCGAGCCGGAGGAATACAGACGACCACCTGGTGAGAAGACGCTGCATCGCCATAGCCACCAGAGCTAGTATTACCATAAGTGCCTTGAAAGGGAGAGAGGTGGACTTCATTCAGAACCCTTCCTGAAAATGTAAACCAGCAGCCCATAAAGTGTGAGAGTGTCACTACTAATTTTGCGATGATCACGCAGCGCTATTTCTCTATATACTACCTTTATGACGCCTCTGGCAAACGTCTTTGGTCCTTATTTTTCATCAGGCAACTCTGGGGCTCAGGGAAGAAGTTAAGCTGTGATTAGACCCAGTATGAATGGGTCCCAGGGTCCCCCGCTGAGAGGAGGCCCACATTTCCGTGAGCTCGTGGTGCAGGCCACATCGCTCTCAATTCTGGCGTGAAGTCTCACGTTAAATGACACCTCCAGGCGTTCTAACCTAGAAAGTATTTAAACAGGACGGCTCCTCTGTGAGCAAAGTCGCGCCTCTTGTACCTGACGGAGCAAAGCCAGGCAAACTGAGTTTCGGAACTCACTCTAACTGGAGCCGGTTCTAATTTTACTGGAGAGTGCCACACACTGCACTCAGCAATGCATCTTTTATCTCCAAAGGCGTTTTAGAAGCAGTGGCGGAAACACAATGAGTATTCCTTTAGAACTGGATGATTTAGATGCTAACCCTAGTTTTACCGATTCCCAGCTCCGCAGGCCCCGTGGATCACATTACCATTTTCTGCATATGCTTTTCGTTCAGATGAGTCAGTAACACCCCGGCAGTGTTACTGAGGGTGAAGGCATCGGCGTTTGTAAAAGCACTCCACAAGCTCACAATTATTTGTTACCTCACGTGACTGATTTTCTAGCTGGTAAATGCGTTGTGTGGGATTAACTCCAGGCTGAATCTTACTGCAATCATTTTATTTAGATCAGCCCTTCATAACGACGCTGCCAGACACAGAGGTGGATACAATTAAAGGGAGTCGATTGGAACTCCCGGTTTTACCTTGCGGATGTTTTACCAAAGGCGGCTAAATCGCCCTGAAATCAGGGACTCTTCCCAGGAGCCGCGGGCGAGGCGGCGAAAGAAACAATTATGCCTAATTGACTCAGCAGGTGGATAAAACCAGAAAACTAGGTCTGGTAAGTGATCTCACACCCTTGGTTGGGGGATGTCTGCCTCTGATTCCAAGAAGCGCGGTGGTCGGGGCGGGGGGTGGGGCGTGGTGCCTCCCTAAGGGTGCTGCTCTTCGGGTTCCAGCACTAGGGTTACATGCGCACCTACAGGCCTAGCTCTATACTATCAGGGTTAGGAATTCGGCAAACACCCAAAGGTGTGTATGCTTGAAGCATCACACTTTAAAAAAAAACAACCAACCAACCATAAATGCATTTTTTAATCGCAAATCCCAAACATGCAATAAAACACACCCTACATCAGGTTATTTTTAGAGGATCTGCTTTGAAAACACTGTATGTGTGGGAGTTTAATAAATGCAACACACACACACACACACACACACACGGAAGTCAAAGAGCACCAGTGAACAAGGGAACACGTGGCCCTCCAGGTTCAACATCTAGGAGTCTCAGGTAAGGGTGGGTGTGCATTTCAGCTGGACCCCCCACACGTCTCAGCCTCAAAGCACCCGCCCAGTTCACTGCGAAGCGCTCCCTCTCCTCCACAGCAGGGCTGCCGTAGGAACGTGTGGCAAGCCTTGTTTTCTGCAGGGCAGATTCCAGTATGGCCCTGTTCCAGAGGGCAGTGCCAAGTTAAAATTCAAGACTAGTACCCATATTGGTGATATTTACAGAGTCAAGCACCCGGTATATCAATACAAAGTACATGCTTATATACACACATACATACTATTACTTCTTTATAAATACACCCGAGGATGCACTAAACATAAACTCATTGTTATGGGATGACCCTCGCATTGTTAAAATTATTCATGGGGACCAGTACTCTCGTCTGCTGTCACTGAAGAGCCCCCGAGATCGAGGCTGGACACGGGACGGCACGCCGGCTGCTTCTCTGGTTCTGCGAATGCAAAGCCCGGGGCCATTTCGGCAGCACTGCCTGTTGCCCCCAGTTCTTCCAAATTTGATTGTTTTTCTGAAATCCTGGTCCTGTTAGTTTTTTTTTTTCTTAGTACCTTTTGATATGTGCCTGTTGGCACTCCTGTAGCCCCAGGGGAACACTCGAAATTTCCCCAGGATTCCCGAAGTGTTTTCTACATCCTACGAGATAAGCGTGCGAACAGTCAGCCCAGAAACTGGCACAGGGCAGGCAGAAAGCAAACCGCGATTTTCCGTATCAGAGGGGCTTTCTGCAGGGAGGTCCTCCTGGAAACTCCCTGACAGGGAGCTGGGCGCAGGTACCTCTGTCGCCGCCCGTAGACCTGGCGTGGCAGCACCCGGCCAGAACGGCCTTCTCTGGGTGCAGGCCAATGCTGCGTTATTACTCTCTGGAACTAAAAGCTCTCGTGGTGGTTCCTCAAGCTACTTCTGTGGCAGAATAAGGTCTGGCCAGAAAGTATCCAACCATGTAATATGAAAAATAGTGGCGTTTATTGAAGGAGGTACAAGAAACATTATATGTAGGATAAGGACGCCTCAGTCCCTTTCCAAGTAGGCCTCTTGGAACCTCACATAGTTCTCCCAACCCCCATCAGCTGCTCCGCTGTATTTTCCTGAATCTCCCCAACGGTTTGAAATCTCTTCCCTTTCAGAGGTGATTTTAGTTTTGAGAAAAGCCAGAAATCACACCCAGAAATCAAGGGTGTCAAATCTAGACCATGGGGCGGGGGCGGGGGGCGGGGGGGCTGAGTCACCTGGGTGAGTTGATGTTTCGCCAAAACCCTCTGCACACGATGTGAGGCATGAGCAGGCATGTCGTTGTGATGAAGCTGCCCATCACCAGCTGCCCAGAGCTGTGGCCTCTGCATCATCCGAATAGTTTTCCGCAGAGGAATGTTCAATTTTAATGCAAAATTTGATGTGGATTCATTGCTCTACTCACCCATTTTGAATGCGATGGCCACACAGCACAACATGCTCACCCAACAGCATGTGCCACCCCACTGACTAGTACAGTGAAGCTGTCATTGTTCACACATGCACATTCCAGTCCACTCTCCTTGGCTGCCAGGTTACATCAATGTCACACAAACCATTCTCATTATATTATCAATGGCTGGACTCTTTCTGGACAGACCTTATAGCTACAATGGTGGACATTCAGACAGGGTTAGCTTTAAGGGACTGCTATAGAGGTGTCGATGAGAAAAAAAGATTCTTAAGTTTCACAATATTGGGAAGCATGTAGCCCTATGTTTGTTTGAATTGTTAAACAAACATAGAGCTACATTCTAATGGAACGCATTTCTATGTGAGCATGGGGGGTGGGTGTCTAGAAACACAATAACCACACTGACGTCTTTAACCAATACCTGATGGACGGACATCCATCCATACACATGGCATTACTGTCAGGGGCTGGGTGCCCGTCTCCAAATTGCTTTCCTTGTTCAAAACCTTTAGAACCCTTCCTGGGAGTTAACAGAAGTCCTGTTTAAGTCATTGCCCAGGGGGGGCCAATATTCACTAAGGGGTCTTGTTACTATTTTTACTTTAAAGTGGCCCAGCCGCCCATGGAATCTGATGTTCGTTTGCATCCCTTACATTTATATTGCACTTCTGGGATTTCCAATAGTTTCACATACACATCGTTTTTATTTTCCAAAAAGTCAAGTGGCAGCTAACAAACTGGCTCATGGGATACTTTTCATAGAATTCATTCGCCTCACGAAGCGTTTATTACGGAAGGACGCCCTCAAGTCTGAGAGACAACACTCACCAGAACGGATGCGTAACAGAGCTCGTTAATAATTTTTCCTCATTTCCCTGTTCACAGTCCTGAACCTAACACAGTGGCCTCGGAGGCACATTATGCAAGGGTCATAAAATCAGAGCAAAACGGACCTCAGGAAACATTAACTGCGGGCATCCCTGGCAGGCAGGGTTGAGCGCATTTACAAAAGGTCTCCCCTGCAACATTCCATCACTGAGAAAATGCAGACGTGGGTGTAGAAAGCCAAAGGGAAGTGTAAATAAGAAATAAACCTCTTAATTGAGGTGCTCCAAAGCCAGAGCCCTTGGGCAGCGAGGAGGCCGGGGGTCTCCAGGACAGGGAGGCCTCTGCTCCAGTGTCAGCTTCCGAAGAGCAGGGATGTTGTTCCCTCGGCTCATCCCCACACAGGCCACGGTTATTTTTTCTTTCCTTTTCTTTTTTTTTAAATAAGAAAACAAATATACCTTACTTCCTCCAACCAGTAGTTAAATAGGTTCTTGGCTTCTAAGCACAGGTCCTTAGCTCCTCCCTGTGAGTACGGGACCCAGAAGGGATCCCAGCCGGGGCCTCCTTGGGCCAGCGCTCCAGGGTGCCCGGCTAAGGTGATGCGCCCGTCACGTTGTGAGCTATAGTTCATAGCCGTTTACGCTAGTCAGGGACTCACAGCGTCACCGACCAGGCACTCTGTGTTCTTAACTTAGTGGGTTTAAACTGGAAATTACGTAAAAAGCAAAACAAAAACGCACTTTACGACCACCCTGAATGTTGGCTGAGCCCTGCGCTGTTTCGGCCACGCTCCCTGTGCCCCCTGCTCCCACCCCACATGTAGTTGTGTTTGGGCTACATTTTCTATAACTCTTCATGACCTGAAATATCACCAGCTCAATACACTCCAACTCAAAGCCATTCATGCTGCCATTGATGTTGGTTGTTTTTGTTTATAGCTCCTTGAATGAGAGAGAAAGGAATTCCCCCTCGATGGCTCAGGCCCAAGGCATGTCAGATTGTTTCTTAAGAGCCCAAGTCATCCCAGGATTTGAGTCATGGGCTGCCCCTCGCAGTGCCCCCCTCGCTCGGAGGGTCGACGTCCGGGCCCGCACCCGCAGACCGCCGATCCTGCTGCCCCGCCGGGCCGCCGCGCTGGGTTCCCCGGGCTGCCTCACCCGGGGAAGGAGCTCCCTCGCCTGCACCTCACGACGGCGGCTGGGCTTCTCGTCCAACCCAGCAAGCAGGTTCCCCAAGCAAGGACAGCAGACGGAAAAACAGTGACACGAGTGAGGCCCAGCGGCCAAGCAAGGAAGAGAAATTTCTTCCGGGAGAAGACTAGCATCATAAACATTAAGACGCCCCCTAAGTAAAAGACATTTCAGTTCACAGTCGGTCTGCAGCCATTTATGACACCTGGGTCCCTTTGTACACCCTCGTCCCCTCTACGGCCACGTACGGGTCCTTGTGTTCCACCCAAGGGAGTGTGCTGCTGGGCTGGCGGAGAACCAGCCGTGACCTTAGTTCCTGCTCAGCAGGAAAGGCAGGGTGGGGTCCCAGAGGCCGGCGCGTCAGATGCAGGCCACTGGGAGAGGAGGACGAGTAAGAAGGCAGGCATGACCACGGAAAACGTTTTGGGGGTCAGACAGATCTCACTCCAAATCTATGCAGGTTTGCTTATTAATCTGTGGCCTGGTACTGAATCAAATGTCCCCCACCACGCAACCATAAAGCGACATTGTTCCTGAACCTACTGTGACAGCGCGGGTGCGCCAAGGTCTGGCCTCACACAAATGCGGGGCCCACGACCATAGTCGCAGGAGGTAACACTGCAGACTGAGTCACGTGTGTTCTCCTCACAGCGACCCGTGAAGCGTGCTTCCCAATGACGGTCCCTGTGTCACGGTTAACATGCCGAGGGGCAGCTGACGGTCAGCAGGCATTTGGCTAGTTAATTGAAAGCAAGGCCTAAAGCAAGTCCTTCGGGCTCTTTGGTGGGCAAGTGGACAATTTCTTGCTCAATCAAACCTACTCTTACCGTAAGATCCAGCACTAATGCTCCTTGGTGTTTACCCAATGGGGTTGAAAATGCATGTCCACACAGAAGGCGGACATGGGTGTGGGCAGTAGCTTCATTCACAGCTGCCAAAACCCAGATGCAACCAAGATGCCCTTCAACAGGTGAACGCACGGTGGAATATTACTTCCGTGGTTTTGGGAAAATGTACGATGACATGCGTCCAACAGTACAGCATCACAGAGAGGTGGTCCACTGCCCTAAAACCCCCTGTTCTCCGCCGGTTCCTCCTTCCACATCACCCAGCCCCCTGGCAACCATGGTCTTTCCACCGCCTCTATAGGTAAGCCTATAAAAAGAAACGAGTGCCAAAAATAAATGAGCGATCGAGCCACAAAAACTCATGAATAAAACTAAAATGCATATGACTGAGTGGGAGAGGTCAGTCTGACACGGCCACATACTGTGTGATTCCAAAGCGGTATCCGAAAGAGGCACACCTGTGGAGACAGTGGAAAGACCACGGTTGCCGGGGCTGGGTGATGGGGAGGGAGGACCAGGCGGCAGTGGACCTCCTCTGTGTGATGCCGTAACGATGGACACATGTCATCATACATTTTCCCAAAACAACAGAAAGTACACACCCAGAGAGGACGCTGAAGTCAGCTGTAGACTCTGGGAGGCAATGGCGCATCAGCGCAGCTTCATCGGCTGGGACAAACGTCCCGTCTGGTGAGGATGCTGGTGCTCAGACAGGATGTGCCTGGTGGGGATGGGCATGGCAGGGGACACACGGGGAACCCCTGTACTTCCCTCGCAGATTTTCTCTAACCTAAAACTTTTCTAAAAATAATAAATTCTTCATAAAAACAAATTAAGGGCAACAAAACCCAGCAAACAAGCTCTTTAAGAAAACACACAAACTACAACGAAGGCAGCCCTGACTCAGCACGCCAGAGCCCCGCTCCGCCTCTGAGCTGGGTCCCGAAGTGCACCTGCCGAGCCCCCAAACACCAAGGACCCCGACCCAAGCCGGCACAGACAACAGCTTTCGAGAAGTGTCACTTCATTGCATACCAACTCTTGAGCATTTTTAGTTTAGAGAAATCTCACTAGAGGATTAGAATTGTAGATTTTTGTCTATAATTAAACTCGAAGTATATTCTAAGACATTTCAGTTTTGCACCTATATAGCTTAGGGACACCTACACCACATTTTCTTTGGCAATATTAAAAATACCCTCTACATGTACAGCTATTTTTACTGTATATTTTCACACAGTGTAGCTCTCTTCTGTGACTCATACTGTTGCAGATGAGCATTTCATCTTCCTCTCCTTAATTTGAAACAAAAAAAGAAAAAGGAAAAATTGAACGAGCAGAGAATCAGACTTTATTATTTCCTAGTTAATATCGGTTACTCAGTTCCCGCTAATGCTCTTTCTCACGTGGTCCACCAAGCTGAATTTAGAAAGCACTCAAGCTCTTTCTTTGATAAGCATGTTCACCCTAGAGGGTTTTATAATATACATATTTTGATTTTGGAAAAATACAAAAGGACCATATTCGGATCCTTTCTACAAAAGAGTGCTTTAAAAGATCTGATTTTTTTTTTAATTGAGGACAAGGACAACTTCAGATTAGAAGGGACTGACTCATGTCTGGGATCCGCCGGGGGCTCCCTGCCGCCTGGGAATCACTGTGTTAACCCCAGTCAACAAGGCGGACTCTTACGCGTTCCTTAAGTCCATGAAATGCATAGCTGTTAATTCACAGAGTTAACATGTCGCTAGTAATGAGCAGATTCATCTCCCCCACCTGACACATTCTAGATAAGCAAAGTACACCCAGGGTCAGCCATTGCCTCCCTAATATGAACCCCGCCTTGCAGGAGTTGTCGGAACGCCCCCTCCCAAAGGAGGAGGTTGAGACTGCAGGGCTAACAGAGGTACTCAAAGCCTCCCGGCCTGCAGGGGTGCTCCGACCCAGGCTGACCCAGGCCTTAGGGACGGGTCCAGGCGGGGAGCTGGGCGGCTGCTGGAGGGAGAGTTACACTCAGGTTCCTGGGATCTCACCTTGGAGAGGTTGGAGGGGCTGGGGGCCTGCTGGCGCCTGTCAAAACACAGTGCTCAAGGATTCAAGCACCTGTGTAGTTATTAAATAAGAAGGAGGAATAAAACAACAAAACCTTCAGTGAATGGCACTATCATTCCTGGCCCACCGAGGTAGAACCGGGCTGTGCCGCCCCACTTTGTGGACCCGCCGTTTGCTCGGGCACCTCCCCGGCTTGGCACCCCGCTCCAGAACTGCTGGGTAACCTGGAAGCGCGGCTTGTGCAAAGCCTCCACCCGCCCCAGGAACGGCGAGCGAGCCAGACCGTCCGAGCCGCCTCCTGGGGCCGCCGCACCCAGGCGCCAGCAGGCCCTAGGGCCACTGTCCTTGCGGTGAAATCACACCCCCCAGTCTGTACTTCACATGGCCCTGGTGACATGTTCCCATACATCAAATTGGCCCAATGCTAAGTGACAGAGAAACTTCAAGTCCCAGGCAGATCAGAAGAGGCTCCCTGGAGCAGTCCAAGTACGATGAGCGAATAGCACAGTCACGGGAAAGTGTGTGGAACTGCCTGCACGTTTTAGATGCACGAGGGAGCGCCTGAGGGTCTTGTTCTCCAGGGCCCCACATCTTGGAGAAGACAGGTGCATGTGGAAGACGTGGTGAGGGGCGTGATCAGCCCTGCACCTGTGCCTGCAAAACGGCCCTCCCAGGGGGTGTGGTCTCAGAGGGGTGTGGTCACGGACCTCCCTGAACGCTGTGGTCTGCACGCAATAGGTAGAAAAGTCGAGCTCCGACCATGCGCTCTACCTCCCTGTCCTGCCACCAAGCGCTCAGCCCCAGTGCAAATATTAAAGCGTGTGGCATTTGTTCTCTCCGCAGGGTCATTCAGTGGACTGGGTCACGTTGTAACACACAACTACAAAGGGAGTAATGAAACTCAACTTCCAGAGATGTATTTCTGAGCCCATGAATAGTGGCTAAAATGACACTTGCGTTGAAACTTTAACTTCACCTGTCAGGGCACTGGCCAAATATCTGTGCCTGATCACTGAAGGCTGTCCCCCTTGACCTTTTAACCGTTGTCTTTACCAGGGCACACTTTTTTTTTTCCTTTATAAGTACTTTGTTTTCCCTTGTACCTTTATTTTTTTGTATTGGTTTTCAATACCATATGCCTGTACTATGAGAGAGGGGTACACAGTTCTGTACATTCCAAGTGACCCAGAAGAACAGAATGGAGGGCAGTGTGCTTCCATGTTAATGCTCTGTTTAAATAAAGACCTGTCTGAAAAGACTTGACCAACTGCTCTCTTCAGACCCCACGAGGAGAGGAACCCGGCGCAGTCTGCTGGGTGGGCTGGGGGGCTGGAAAGATGGGATCCTCAGGCTACAGTCATTAAGTCCCTCCCCAGCCCTTCTTCGGGTGCCACACTGCCAGCATGGGAAATTTACGTTTATAAAAATGACTAAATCATGCTCCTAAGTGGCAGAATATTCAACACCAAAATGGAATCCAGTTTTGACTGATACTGGAAATTGTGAACTCCACTCCAGGCACAGAATTGTTAGAAGTGGGTATTTCCGTGGCCACCAGGCAAAGACAGCTGCCGGTAGATCACCAGCGCCTTCCATCTTCCTTCCGGAGATTTCCAGCACGTGGGAAAGACAGGAGCCTGTCTCCGGGCCACTGCTGAGCCTGACGCCTGGGCGGCCTGGCCCACCAGGCGGCTTGCGGCAGTCCCGCCGTCTCGAGGTTGTTGGTGGGAAGGAGTCGCGAGCAGGTAAGCCCAGACACAGGCCGTGTCTCACTGGATGTGTGGGGTCAGTTACTGTCAAACGAAGCACGGGGGGAGAAGTCCGTCCCGAGCCTGGTGGTAACAATGACATGTGCCCTGGAGAGTAAAAGGCGCTGGCCCGGAGGGGTGATGCCATTGGAAGGAAGGGGGACTGCAGAGTCCCCCCCCATGCCTGCTAGCTGCGCAGCTGTCTCGTGCACCCGTCAGGGAGCTCTGCGGCCAGACCCGGGAGAGACGTAGGGGTCCACCCCTCAATGCTGCCAGAGCGCTGTGTTGCCTGAGGTACAGGACCATCTCTGCCTCCTCAGCCCCCAACCCCTGGGGAAGTTGTCTGGATTCTTAGGGTCCTGGCTCCCTTCTGCTCACACCCCACCCCCTGACCCTTACGACAGACACTCTGGCCTGGGCTTCATTTTCAACACAGCAGATAGAGGAAAAAGGAACGGAGGTCATCCTATAGCTATTTATTGAGCTTGTCCTGGACACTAGCTCTTCGATTCTGGTAGAGAAACGGTGAGACGGGAGGCGGGACCCTGGTTGTGTAAACGGGGGTGCTGGTGCCTGGGAATGACTAAGGACCTGGTCCGCGAGGCTAAGACCAGCAAGGCCTGGATCTAACCCCAGCAGTGACTGCTGCACAGGCCCACTTTGCTCAGCCACAGCCCTCGAGTTCATGGCCAACTGACACACACAGGAAGCAGCTCATCTCAGACAGGCCCTGCGCCCTGCCCGACAGAGAGCGGGTGTGTCAGAAAAACAGAAGAACCACCAACATCTCTACACACGTAGAATTGTGCAAATATCAACAAGGCGGCCGTGATGTGGGAGGAGTATGGGAGAGGAGAAAAAGAAATGGGTCACGTGCTTCTGAAAATAGATTTAACAGCCACCCATGAGTCCGGACACTTGCCCACCTACCACCTTGGCGTTTTAACATGAGGTCTGTTCCACCGATTCAGCTCATCACGAGAGTTAAACGAATATCCCCTTAGAGTTTCTTTCTTCTTTCTTTGTTTTAAAAAGCAAACACACCTAAAATCCTACTCCTTTTAAAAATACATGAAGTGGGCTGCAAAGCTTTAGGTCAGGATGGTGGCTGTGGGAGAGACATTGTTAAGATGCTGGGGTGTGGTGTCTAAAGCTTCTCCTTAAGCTGCTGCCGTGGTCGTGACAGCAGGCACCTCACTTCGCGTCCTGGGCTGGGAGAGGGACACTGGTGGTTGGTAGGCATCTGGCTTTTACACAAGGTAGTTACATTTAGAGACCACTTAAAATGCAGAGGTGTGGAGCACTCGAGACATCAGTACTGTTATGTTGCATGGGTCTCTTTCTGATCCAAGTCTGAATCCAATCCAGAATACGGTCTTTTAAAAATCGTGTTCTATCTGGTTTTCTTCAAAACCTGAGATTTTAAAACTAAGATACTGTGCTTTGTTTCTTTTCTTTTTTTCTTTAAATGTGTTCAACCTTTTCTCCAAACCAGGAAGCGTGCCTGGATTTGGCAATTTATCCTGAAAGAATAAAGTCTACCTAACTCAGATTACATGAGATAATTACAAGAAAATAGTACTTCTTTAAATAAAATGGTACGCTATAATGGGAAAACAGCTTAGATAGTACTCCATTTAAGAGATGATTTTATCTTAATGATGTTTAGGGCGCTTGTCGCTTTGTGTGTAGTTAAAGGCTAAAGAGCGCACCTGCCTGAGGCCATGTCTCGCCCGTTTCCCCGATGTCAGTGAAATTCAGCTGATCGCAATGTTGACAATAACTCTGCCCGACCAACGCATGTGACCAGTGCCCACGGCTCATCCCAGGGAGAATGTCCTAGCTCGGGGGGTTAAAGCTTGGATTTTAGCAGCAATGTCCAGCTTACTTGTGCTCCATCGAACGTGGAATATAGGACACAGTGACATAAACGTCTGAGTGGAAGAACACACCTGATACATGAAGGTGGGCCGGGGGAGCGGGGTTAACAGAAGCCGGTCTTCTAGAACGGTGACTGAGAGCACCATCTCCTGCTTAGAAGGCCTTTCCTTCTTAGACTCCTGACAGTCTGAGGTGTGGGCACAGCACCCACCTGATGGTCCGGCGTGAACCCCAAACTGAGACCCAGCGACCTTATCTTCAGCACCTCCCGACCACATGAATACAAGCGTCGCCACATATAACCAATGACACGGGTGAAAGGGATGGGTTTTCGGGGGTGGTGGCTGAACAACACAGGGGCTAAAATTCTCTTCGGCTCTACTCAGAGTATCAGGATGGACATGAAGGAGAAAAATCAAGGTAGAAGATACTGTGGCTCCCACATCACTGTGACAGTGTCCATGCCACCGTAGAACCCGAGGGGAAGGCCTAAGATGTAAACTGGCTTTAACACACACAGGCACATGTGCATTGCACGCACAACTCAAGTATAAGGAAGGAAGATGGGCAGAGACAAGCCCCCAGTCCCCCCAGCACAGCACGCACAGCCACACCACTCGGCACCGACAGCACCCGCGCGGGCTGTCCGGGCCAAACCGCTCCCATCTCTCCGTCCCCCACGGAGCCTGCAGAGGGCTAGGTCTGCATTATGCAGGCAACAGAGATGGGGTTAGGCGGATGGAGGATTTTATTTTTAGTTAAAACTTGAAGAAACTTTTAAGATCTGAAGTGATCATTCTAAAGCAAGTCAGTGATATGGTTAGTTAAATAGTTAAATAAATTCTTTGGCCCAAACAGGATTAGATTTAATCAATACCCTAGGACATAAACCATAATGTTGTTTCGGTGAATCTGAGATTAGCAATCACTGCTTTATGATATCTGAAGGAGACACGTCTCTTTTCAGCACATGTGCACACACAGTTGATCTCTACAACCCATTAATATTACCTTTTTTTTAAAGAAATTCTCCCAAATGACAATGGTGTCTTCCCTAGAGTAATGTTTATAGTATATTCCTCGATCAATAGTTAGTTAGAAATTGGCAATAAGAAACTCTATGCTTGCATGGTTTACCTGGCTGGAGGAGAGGGAATTCAAATTCACAAGCTGCTAGAGAGAAAAGGGGAGGGGGTGAAAGAGAGAGAGGGAGAGAGAGAGAGAGAGATGGTAGGAGAAAGAGAGAGAGAAAAAGAAAGAGAGAGAGGAAACAGAGACATGGAGAAGAGCCACGTTGAGAGGCATGGGCCTGCAGGTCGGATGACAGGAGGAGAGGAGACTTCCAAGGGTGAGGGCCCACCCGGGTTCCTGGCTGCGGCCCTTGGGGAGGCCTGCCCCCCTCCCAGGCAGCCTTTGGAATACCTCTCGCATGGACTTCTGAGGTCCTACCTCCTTGCCAGGCTTCTCCCTGCTTCCAAGAATGCATTCCAATGTCACTTGGGGGGCCCTGACCCTGCATGTCCTGAACTTCATGTGCTCTGGGTGGCACCCCATCCCTTGTATATAGATGAAGCATGTGACCTTGAACTAACCGAATACTGAACCAAATTTCCCCAGGGAAAAACTAGCAACAACATCCCCCAAACTTGTGTGGGAGCCTCTAGGAAAACACACTGTGCCTTTTCTGCTAGAAATTAGCCTCATGGAGTCTGAACAGCACAGGTACAGCAATGAGGCCACATGACGCTGCAGCCCCTGCAAAGGGGACTGACACAAACGGGCAGGTGCGGCCTGGGAGAGAGGCCCAGCACTCTCGCGGCCCCTGAAGCAAGAACCCCCCTCGCCTCATCACTTGTCGGTGTTAAAAGATTCACTTTGATTTCTACCCAGCCTTCCCTCACATCGGCCTATAAAAATCCTAAGAGACAAACACCTTCTACCTTTATGTTATGTAATTATTTTCTGTGCTTGGATTCAGAGAGAGTTGACTTCTCTTACTTTCAAAGTGTCTTAACTTGGCTTATCGTGTTTGGTTTCTTCTTCTTCTTCAACAAGTGGGCACAGCCTCCTTGTTGCAAGTATCCTTTCCGCGGCGTGCCTGAAAAGTTATCCATGACCCCTGTTGCACTGGAAAATGGGGGACATTCTGCGCCAAGGTCACCTCCGATGTCCTGAGTGCTCACTTCATCTTCGGGCAAGTCTTTTCCTCCGGTCTTCCTAGCAGAAGCTCCTTCCTCCCTGTCTTTCTTCCTTTCTTTCCTTCTTTTTAAATTTCTTTCTCCCCTCCTCCTCCCTCTCCTGCTTCTCCTTTTTCTTCTCTCCCCGTCCCCGTAGGCATTTATGGACTAAACGCCATTAGCCAGGCATTGGAGGTAAAATGGCTCAGGAGAACGTAAAGACCTAAATAAATGAAGACGCGCGCAGGGTCCTGGAGGACAATTTTCCCAAATGAACCTGCAAATTTTTATTAATCCCAATCCAAATCTCAAAGTGTATTTTTAATCATTTGAAGTTTTCTAACTTTTAAAGGAGGAATTTAGTAAAAGAAAAAGAGATCGTATGTCCAAATTGGTAAAAGCCTATATTAAGAAGTACGAAACCGAACACAGATCAGTCCTGGCACTTTAGGGACGAGCCAGTAGCCGTCCAGGCGTGCGTGGGGGCTGAGGGGACCATCAAAAGGGCACCAGATTGTGTGTGTGAAAATGGATTTTGAATAAAAAGTGATTCTAAAAACAGGCTAAAAATTTTGGGGAAACACATACCCATCATAGTATACTCCAAAATAATTTCCAGAAAAGTAACATCTTTGAAAGTACCAGAAACTTACATATATTAATATTTATGTAGTGTCACACTGATACAGACCTAATTAGTGAAACTTCAAAACTGGAAGCTGGGAGGAAAAGATTAATCACTCTGACTGCCTAAAATCACACATAACCTCTGTATATCCCAGACGCTGGGAAAAAGACGCAGAGATGAAGCTGACCCTCCCAGGAGAACCCGAGCAGGTATCGGAGTGGGGCCCTGTCGGTCTGCCCCTCCTCCACCGCTGCCGCTCCCAGCTCAGGGAACCAGCACAGTCCAGCCTCATCCCTGCCCGCTCGCTGGGTGGCACCGGCGAGCCCTGCGGGTCTCAGCTCCCAGGGTTTCCACCCTCTGTCCCCAGCTCTCTCCTCTTGTCCTGCAGCCCCCCTGGGCAGGGTGAATTGTCCCATCACTGTCAGCCCTGGGAGACCTCCCCCTCCTTCCTGGCCACTTGACCTGCCCACACAGTTACAGGACCCTCTAATCACCCAGCACCTTCCCATCAGCCACTCAAAGCATCAGCTCTTTTTCCCTGGGATCTTGGCGGATTTAATGCAAGAAAGATGCACTTTAACAAGGTTCCTATATGACGAGGATGCAACTCATCAATATGAAAACAGATGAAAACTACAACCATAAAAAGGCAAATGATAAAACTGACGCAGCCGATCAACTCTAAAACAGAAGTGATAAATCAATTAAATCTATGAAAGAGATTCAGCTTAATCTATTATATAATCAAAGGAATACACATTAAAACAATGCAGTATGACTTCATGCCTACTCGATTACATAAGGTTTTTAAAAATAATACTTCCTGGGCAGTCACACAGCTATCAGGCAACTTGGGACTTTATTTTCACTGCTTTGGGGTAAATAAATCAGTTCGGCATTTCTTGATGAATTTGGCGTCATGTAACAAATGACTGTACATTCTGACCTGGAAATTCTATTTCTAGGAATGTATCCCGGATTTAAAAAAATGCGACTCTGTATAAAGACATATGTTCAAGCTCATTCCAGCACCGTACATTTTAATCTACGGAGCAAACCACCCAGACACTGACGAAACTTGGAACAGTAACACGACCTATGTGCCGAATTAAAGACATGACACATCCGCTTTTAAACACACACACACACCCTATACTTAGGTTTCTCTTTTTTTTCTCCTACTGTAAAAAAACAAAGTTTGGAAAAAACACATCAAAATGATAATAGTAATTACCTTTGGACAGCAGAAAATTTAAATTTTTTTCTTAAGTATATCATTTTTGTTTTCTATAATACTTTAATATACAAGAATAAAAAATGAAAAGTGAATAAACTTTGTCTTAGTCTGTATTCCCCAGAAAGATACCCTAAGATATATTTATGAGACAATGACTTTTCAAAGTCTTCTCTGACACTCCCAGCAGGACTCGGGGGCAGAGAAAGGCCAGGCCAGAGGGCAGCTCCTGCAAAGCCCGCAGGGAACACCTGGGCTCCGGGACGCCCCCGAATTTTCCAGACTGGCCATGGAGGTTGCAAGGCTAATGCTTAATGAGTGTCAGTCACCCTTGGAACATCTTGCTTTGGCCTCAGGCTGTGACTGGTGGGGAGGGGCTGTGGCAGGTGGGTGGCGGATGGCGACCAGGGGACCACCCTCAGGGGCGCACGCAGAGCAGGGGTGGCATCTCAGGATCATCGGCGTTAGCGGTGAGCACGACTCACTCAGTTTGCCTTTTGAACTAGTCGGACGGATGCCGTGCATCTGAAATCTCTTGACCGTGACTTGTAAAAATCCGCCTCCTTTGCCTGTGTGGGGACAGGAGGTACATGGGAAATTTCTGTACCGTCCTCTCAGTTTTGTTCTAAACCTAAGCTACTCTAAAAATAAGTAAGTAAGTAAATAAATAAATAAATAAAGTCTTCCAAAACAAATCTGCTTCCATTCCTAGCTTTAGCCCAGGTTGTTAAAGAGAAGCAAAACTGTTTGAGTTCAGCCTGATGTATTTAATGTCTCAAAGTCACTGCTTGACAGATTCTTAAGCAAAATGCAAAAGGAATAAGCGAAATGAGGAAAAACATGGCGGTTTACGTTTCTTCTTTCTCCCCTTAAAGGAGCACCAGCCTCAGAAGGCCCGTGCCCTTCACAGGCTCCATTCATCTCTCAGCTGCACTCGGCTCTAACCTCCTTGGGACTGAGATATCACTGGGCAGCTCTTTCAAATCATCTTCAATTTCAAAATAAAGTGTGAAGTCACACAGACAGAGGGGACAGAAGCAGGGGAAGGGGGCTACAGACGGCGCCGGGTGCCGGCCGGACACCTGCCGGAGGAGGCAGGGAACAGGCCGCACCCCGCCGGGCCTACCCCAGCCAGTCCGCCCGCAGCGGTCCTAGATTTTTTTTCTTGTTAATTGGAAAAGAGTCCTCAATGAAATTCTGAGCAAATTGCGATAGAAAGGATACCACGACAGAAAGAAGACTTTTTCCCCACTTTGCTTTTTTCTGCCTCCATTGAACCCGGAGGTGAGTGGCTGTGTGTGCCTTGTCATCTCCAAGATTCGGAACTCAGCACCCCCCGCCCCCGGTGCCCATGAGCACAGACTGTCCTCTCACCGCTCAGCATCCGTTGTGCCAGAAGTACAGAAACTTGGTGAGACAAAAAGAAGAAGAAAGAGGAAAGTAGAGGGAAAAAAATTGGGAGTAAAATACGTCTGGAGAATAAAGAACGGCACGCAGTTTTCAGATTATCCGGCCTGGAGGAGGCCGGTCTATTTCCCACGGGGCACTGTGCCGTCGCCCCTGCTCTCTGTGCTTCTGTCCCGCGGCTTCATCTCTTCCTTCCACGCTCACTGGGTCTGAAGTCGGAGGCCCCGCACCCCGCTGCCGCGTCTGGGCATCTCACACGCGCCCAGATACATGCAAAGCGCCGGCGTGCATGTGGGCACAGACGGAGCGTGAGCTCAGGGACGGCGAGGGCCGGTCGTCTGTCCACACAGTGTCAGGAAGATCGGGGACAGCCTCGGAATCAAAGGGCCCGGGAACCGGGAGCCCACGCGGTCACCGACGCTGACGTCCGAGGTACCCGTGGCCCTCGGAGTAGGCTGGGCTTGACCGAGTGCTCCCCCGGCTCCTTCCCCCGCCTGCCTCCGCCAGGGCTCCAGCATCACCGTCTCACCGTGGACCCCCGCCGCCACGCACCTCACTGGGGACAGCCAGCGCGTGTGCATGTGCGAGACATGTGTGCGAGTGGAGAGGCACCCCCGCAGGCGGTTCGGCGGGAGGATCCGCCTTGCCCATAGCTGCCATCTGACGGCGGACTCCCAGAGAGAGCAAACAGCAAGAAAGAAAGAGCACTTAGAAGAAAGCACTGCAAGTTGAGAGTGTATAAGCTTCAGATCCCAGTGAACCCAGCAGGGGTTCCAAGTAGCTTTTCAGACGCTGAATTCCTGGGGTCCGCAGGAACTCTGCCAGTGGCCAGCCACCGCTTTCTCAGCTGCCCACAGCTTCAAAATGCCTTATTCATTCTGTGAAAGGGCTCCTTCCTCATTGTTGTTATTTTCTTGCAAAGAGACATATTAACATTTGAACAAACTTAAAATGCCATATTTGTCCTTGCAATATGTGGATATACGTGATTGTGCAGGGACGCAGTGACTGTAACCACACCTAGTTCTGGAAATAAAGAGTATGTCCTTCTGGGTGTAAAAATAACGTAAGATTCATGTGCTACAAAATGTGCGATGTCAGGCGGGGAAAGATGCAAGTGATCTTAATGTTGGGATATGCAATAAATTCTACGTTCAGAATCTTGTGTTATTAGAGCAAACTCTGAAGTTACCAGATGTCCTCTCGTTTCCTCCTATGTTAGTGCCAATTCAATAAATAGGGGCTGTGACATCATGCAGACATAAAAGTCATATATTATAGAAAGGTGCATTTCCTTAGTCTTATTTAAAGATGATATGGGTAATGATTTCCTACCATAAAATGGACTATTCAGGGATATTAGCTAATTGTTAATATACATTAAGGGGATCCTGGCCACTTTCCAAGGCAATGATCAATTGCAAACTTTGAATCTAAAGTTGTGATTTATGGCTGGCTCAAAAATACTTCCCTAGAAAAGCGTTAATGGACGTTGCTCCCTTAGTAGACAAGAAAGAGGTCATGGAAATGACCTTGGAAATATAAATTCCGTCACATTAACCATCGAGTCCGAATAATTTAATCAATATAAGTTATTAAACACTCAACGTATATTCGTGCTTGTCTCCCCCTTAAGAAGGGGTGTTCGTTTGGGGGACCAATGGCCCCGTCTTGATACTAGACGCTGAGGCTCGCTAGACCAGAACTCGCCGGGAGCGAGTCGGACTCACTCAATCCTGGGTCTTTCATGTACAAAACAGCATACGTCTCTGAGCCGGTTCCCCTGCAGATCTGACCTCCTGAAGTGCCCTGCGTCCAGCGGAAGCCTCCTTGTCCTCGCAACTCCCCTTAGGCCAGACACACCTGCCATCGCTGCACACAGCAGGCTGCGCCTGCCTGGTACGGTCTTTATTCACCTAATAATTGAGATGACGCCTTCACTCTCCTTATGCCGTCCGCTCCGTAAGGCCAGGGTCTGTGCGTGTCTCTTGGCCCCAATAGACACTGACCTAGTGCCACATCTAAAACGCTCTCAACAGATGTTTTCTGAATGGTTAATTGAACGATGGTGTAGCAATCTAAAATACTTTTCTATTACCTCCAGAAGGCTTTGCATTAAATTGGGTAATAATTAACAAATACCAAAGCCGTATAAAGTCAAACCAAAAATTTATTTAAGAAAATCTACTTGTACCATGAAAACAATTGCCTTTCTCAGCTGTGGGACAAAAGTTTAAAGACAGAAATCTGTTCCTTGTTAAATCGATATTGGACCCATGAATGACTAAATTAGGAAAACATCAGTTTTCTCCTTTCTCCCAAGAGTTGGTTGTAAACCACAAAAATTTAGGAGTAGTTTATTTTCCTTGCTGCATTAAAATTTTCCATTAAACTCCTTTGAGCCAAAAACATTTGAAATACTGAGTCCCCGGTGAAACCCTGCACTCACACATGGCCCTGTAACCCCCTACAACAAATGGTCTGGGTACAGAATTGAGTCGAGCAAGATTTGTACAGATGCGGTGGGTGCTGACTTTGGGGGACACGGGGCGCCTCTCTGATGAATCATCAACACATACACACTCTGCAAAGATGTCTTTGACACACGATTCAAAGTAGAAAAATTAAAATACACACGAAATTGCAATGTTATCATTTTGTGCACACATGTGCCAAGGTGTGGATGAGAACCTCACTTCTACTATTCCATTTAAGGCCCGCTGATACCCGAAGACGTGGCCATGGCGGCTCCTTCTTTTACCTGGAGATAGTGAGCCCAAGGGTGATGTTGTGACAAGGTCGATGCCACTGGCAAGTGGCAGAATTGGGAGCTGAACCTCTTCCCTGTGCTTCCAAACCCAGAGCGTTATGGAAGGCAAGTGTGCAGAGCCTGTCTGCCCGCAGTCAGGCTCCGTCCAAGGTAGACTGAGTTAAGTAAAAAATATATATGTTTTTTTATATATATATAATTATATTTTATTTTATTTATTGGGGATTATATATATATATATGACTTACTAGGGATTATACACACACACACATATATATAAAATCCCCAATAAACATCCAGAAAAGGAATGACATGTTGACTTTGTGGAAATTAATGCTATATTGTGGGTGAAAATTTTAAATTTTTAAAAAAATTTTGCACAGATTTACAAAACGATAAAACAGACTTCTGGTCAAGGGCTGATGATCGCTCAGCATCACAGGGAGCACAAAGCAGCCGAACGCACGGGAACAGTTATTCACGAGGGCGCTGACCCGCTGAGCGCCGCTGCGCGATGATGCGCCGGGGCCGGGCGGGCCAGCCCCAGCCCAGTAGCGCGCGGCACCGGGGTCTCAGCCTGGCTTCAGTCTTGCGTGGGAGCCGCTGCCCCACCGCCCAGTCTCTGACGCCAGACCAGAGAGCAAATCCAGGCCCTTCAGCAGGAATAAAATGCAAACTACATACGCAACTTAAAATTTTCTACTGGTCTCATTTAAAATAAAAAGTAAAAAGAAATGGCTAAAAGTCGATTTTAACAACATTCACGTTAGTATATCCAAAATATTATCCTTTCGTGTGCAATCAATGTGAACATCATTAATGAGATATCCTCCATCCTTTCACTTAGGCTAAATTGTTGAAATTCGGGGTGTCTGTTTAACCTCTTGGCCTCCCCAGGGCTCACTAAGCGCATGTGCTGAGGGGAGGAGCCCCTCCGCGGCCTGTGGGGCCTGATGAGTCCAAGTTCAGTCTCTTACTGGGGATGTAAGCTTGAGCAGCTCCCTCACCGCTCTGTGACACCGCGTCCCACAGTGTCCCTGTGGGGGTAACTGCAGCTCCGGCACAATGATGCGGGGATATCTCGGCGATTCGGCGTGTAACGTGCTTGTCGGTGTTGGGTGCCCGATAGAAGCATCATGCATGAAGACCAGCTAATCTAACTGGCTAATCTGGTAGCTACTTCAGCAGCCTTTATCAACACAAAACTTAAGTGATTGAACTTGATCATTTTATATAATTTTAAAGGACTGTGACAGAAACTTCAAAGAATTGTGTCGCGTCACGCTAACCCACATTAATCTCCAGTACTGAATTGGAAGTGAGTTTTAAGCTTTATTATTTAAATGAAATGATTTAGCTTCTAAAAATTCAAATTGCGTTTCTCATACTCAATTTATTTTTCTTTTATAAATGAACACCTTGCTGTTTTTCTTTCCTTCTTTTCATAGTTTATTCTATAGCCACTAATAATTTGATGATACCTTTATATTCATTCTATAGGTAAGCTAAACAAAGTAAGACATCTTTTTGTTTTGTTTTGTTTCTTTTCTTAATGGAAGCACATGATGCATGATTGGAATTATTACTTGAACTATAACACTTAGTAGATTTTGGATGTGTGTGTACATGCTTTCCAATTGGGTTTTTAGAAAAAAATATGCAGATAATGTAATTTTGTATTTCATAGATAAGTGAACAGCATCTTTATACCATTCCAATGAGTTAATGAGAATCAGTCAACTGGAAGTTTTCATAATTTATATGTAACAATGTATTTACTCTGAGGAAATTGAAAAGCCTATGGAAGTGCCTCACATATCACGGATATAATAAACTGCATAAGGAATGAAGATGGAAGCTTTATAAATTAGTTCATGGTGTTTAAAAGACTTACAAGAAAGCTATAAGATCCTTTAGTCTGAAGTACATCAAATTGAACTGCTACCTTTCCTGCCACATGAAATTAAAGAGCAGGATGAAATAGGTATGGTATTAAAAGCAAGACCATAAAGGAATGTTTGTTCTAAGATTTTCATCGTCTGTACTATTCCCCCCGCACGATGTGCACTCAAGTTAACGGATTCGTCATATTCTGTCAGTGAAGGAGTTCGAACAGTTCGGAGAAAGGCGAGGTTAAGAGGGAAGCATCTCTACGACAAGAGATAAAAGACGGAGGGAGAAACTCTGACTCTCGGCTGCAGCCACAGTCAGATTTCTAACTCATTAATTTCTTCTCTTGTCATGTCTAGAAAGCTGTGAAGCACAGGCTGAGTGAGAGACCTGCAGACCATCCCCTTTCATCAAGTTTTAGGTTAATCGGCTTAAATAAGAAAGGCAAAACCTAGTATCAATCTGGAACACAGATTCTCATCAGCAAAGTTTCTTCAGTCAAGCTACCTTGAATGGGCTCGCTCTTTTTAACAGTTTGAATGGGAGTCGTTTTCAAAACTAATGTGTTAAATTGAATCATACAAAAGGGCCATGCGACTATTTTTGTGCTAGAGGAATATAACGTAAAAGACGCAGTCTAATAAAGCTTGGTGGCCTGAGGACGACAGGCAGGTGCCACCGGAGCGACAGGTGTTTGTGAGCATGTGCTCAGAAACTGATGAGGAACGAGGGCACTTTCCATCCTTCACTGTGAATTAAAGCGTCTCGTGATACATGGTACCCAGTATTTACTTTAAAATGTTACTGGGGCTCTCGTAACCGGAGACCTTTTTGTGTGTTGAAAGAATTTCTATTGGTCCTTAAGATAAAAGACTTGTACTCACTCATTCCTTGGCTTCCTTTTGTCTCTTTTTAATACATAATTTTATTTTGAGACTCTGGTTTCAAATACCAGGGTTGCAGAGAAATAGGGAAAGATATGGTGGTGTTTTGTTGTTGTTGTTGTTGTTTTCCTTCTAAGACAGTGCCACATCTGCCTGGAATCAGAGAGCTGGTCCCTAACAAACAGGTGACTTCTCCTGACAGACTTTTCTGATAGGAGCTTCATAATCCACTGCACAGATACAGGCTGAGGGTTAAAGAAGAGATAAAGTAGAGCATGAACACGATTTTTCTTATTAGCAGGAGGCCAAGAAATGACAGTGTTTTACATGTCCTGTCACTCCCACAATTTTGACTTTGACATCACCGAAAATCAGTGCACAGCTGGACAGGAATGGTCAGCCACGAGAAGGGACCAATGGTGTCCTTCACGGGAAGCTCAGCAGAGGTTGCGTGGGGGGGCGGGATGAACACACCTGTCCCTGGCGGCCTGTCCTATGTGTCCGAGACTGACACCGCCAGAGCGCGAGTCTGCCTTTCACAGATGAACAGCTCCAAGTTAGGGGCCGAGGGGCCTTTCTTTTCTCTATTCGGGATGGTGGCTGCTTCCCATCAAAGGCGTGGGCGCCGAGTCCCTTTTAATCTAGCTCCGACGTGTGTGCCGCGCTTCCGAAGGCCATCACAAAGAAAGAGCCCTCATTTACTCGGCATACTCTGGTCCACTAAAGAAATAAGCTATACAGTGTGTACAAAGGAAGGAAAATGCTATTTCAGAAACTGCCTCTCTCCCTAAAGCAGACAGAATAGACATGCCCAGTGTGTGTGCAGTGTGTGCTCTCCCCGACGCTCTTGGAGAGGAAACCCCACTCCGACCCCTGCTTCTGTCAGGCAGGTATTGCCACTGATGTGTTACCGGCCGTGCCTCATTGAACCCTGGAGATGCAGCTGAAATGCTTATGTCAGAAGACAGCACCATTAAACCACGCATTTCTTGACTCAATTCTAAGCATGAACAATGCTCCCGAAAAATAGCCTTGTCTTATTTATCTGCTGAAACTCACATCAACCTTGGGTTCCAAAAGGGACAGATTTTAAGCTTGCTTTTACAGATTCTTCTAGCAGACGTAGATATTTCTGTGTGACAAATAGTGGGGAAAACTATTTTTAAAAATATGTGTAGTTCATTCTAAATCACTAACATACACTTCACTGATCAATTCCTAGACTGAAATACTGCATGCTTTGCTCTTAGGAATGAATATATTTTACAAGAAAATGAGCTTAGAAAAAAAATCAAACATGGAATGCTAGGGAAGGTCTTTCTGTTAAAAAATAATCACTTCTGCCCAGAGCCTGTGTTTTGATGAGAAATTAAGCTTGCTAACATTCATTAAAAATAAACAAACAAAAAAAAATCAGAAGTACATAAACCTGCCACCGACCTACCTGAAAACAAAAGTTTAATTTATAGTGCATAAATATGCCTTGTTCTCTGTATTCTTTCTGCATACAAAGGAATTTCTAAAAATAAATATCAGAAGCTTTCTGATTTGCTTTTTATTCTAATCATAATGAGCAAACACCAGTGAACACGCTAGCTCTTCCCAGAAACCCTAGAGACTGGCTTCACCAAAGTTCGGATCTCCGGCGGGCATCTTTGCCACGCCTCTAAAAGGCGCTCCGGAGGCAGAGCAACTTTAGCGCACACACTGCATGAGAGAAAGACACATTGTCAGGAGGCTGGAGAGTCCTCCGTAATTCAAGATGAAAACAGCCGAGGTAGGCCCCTGACATGCAGCCTTTTAAAAAACACATCTGGAGAAATCAGATCATTGTTTGAAAATGTCTAGGGCTGTCACTGAATCTCATCAGATACAAGAAAATAATCCTAGAAAATAGAGCAGTATTCTTAGGGCTGGTGCCAGTTTTGCATTGTCCAAATACAATGTGAGATAAAAAGAGTATTTGTGAGAAGGTCGATCTACTCTCTCTAAATCCTTAAATGTTTGTAATAATACGTTGCTGATTAAATAATTAATAATGATTGTATAATAGCATACAACCAGGTCCAAGCCCCATCACAATATTTCACTGAGAACGCGATGTAGAGTTTCAATGGTAATGGAAAATAATTTCAAACAAAATTTCAATGACATGTATGGCAGCTTCAGCCTATTTCCTAGAACATATCATGAATTTCCTGGAAATTGCAAGAAAATTAGATTTATTCTACATTAAAAATAATCAGTTTTATAGAAGGGTTGTTTGTGCTAATAATGAAGCATTATTTTATCATTTCGATGAGTATTCAGTTAGGTGAACATAACAGATAACCCAGATCATGTGACTGTATCCTGTGACAGTATCTTGTTTTCACTATCTTGTACCAGCATAGAAATTATTGGTGACAAAATAGTCTAAAATATCAAAATCTCTCTTTATTAACTTTAGCTTATTGTAAAATGATCCCCCAAAGTTATAGTGTTGGGGATCTTAATCATCACTAAGGGGATAATATTGACTAATATCTGATAAAAATATTATTTAGTTATACAACCACGTGTTGTTAAATAAATTGATAATTTGATGGTAATTTCAGCTGTATATTACTTGTATTGATTGATCTTCATATATCATGGACAATCATCAATTTTAAAATTTATTAATTATGTAGATGCCATTTAAATGTCCTTCTAAATCATGACTTGACCAGGCAGGAAATGAAGTCGTACTCCATTGGGTGACCGAGATTTTGACATGGCAGGTCTGAGTCCATCAACGGTGGCCGTGTCAATAGGACTGAGAGCTGGACGGTCCCATAATGAATGTCTTCAGATCAATAGAATCGAATATGGAGGGGTGAATCCTTGATGTTTCGTCCTCTGAACAACTCTATTAGCGACCTGTTTTCATTGGCTGCAGATCAGTCAATCTGCAGTTGGGGGCTGACCTCCAGCCCCATGAATGAAGCAGAAGGCACCACACCCCAGTGTCGGTGGGCTGCGCTGCTGCAGGCCCCCCCGTCTGCAGAGCTAGGTTACTGCACTGTTTGGCTGGGCAGATGTGTGTGGGTGTCATCAGCACAACTGTTGTGGGTTCTGGGACCAGGAAACAAGCCAGGGGATGTCACAGATGGCACGGATAATTGCACTAGTGCTGGAACAGTACTGCCGGTGGCCCAGGGAAGGGGCGTGGTTCGTGGTGACCGACGCTCAGGGTGGCTGGCCTTCGAGTGACTCCACCTGCTCATCCTTCCACGCGACAGACACAAAAGCCTCGCCTCTTGTACCCCAGGGTCAGGTCGCTGCCCCGGGGACGGTGACACCTCAGGTGTACATCTGTCCTTTAAGGAGCTCTCACGGCGAGGACACCTATTTTGGATATTAATCCTTTTTGTTTCAAAAACACCTTAGTGGTCGATGCCAGGACCTGGGCTCCGCAGCACAGCGGCATGGTGGCACGGAGAGCGAGGCGTGCTGCGCGGTCCCCGGGGAGCCCCGCCTGGAGCACCAGGAATGGCCTCCGGGTCGGGCCTTGCACGGGGGTGAGGGCTCGGGTGTGGGAAATTGGGAGAGACTCACGTAGGGTGGAAAAGGGCAAAAACAAGAAGCTGCAGGGTAAAGCGTGCGCAGAGAGTCACCAAGAAGGGGCCCCCCGCAGAAAGAGGAAGCCGGCTAGGCGGCAGAGGGCGCTGCAAGGCGGGCGGGGGCAGTCCCAGTGCGGGCTCCGGCCGTGCCCCCGCAAGATTTCCTTCCCGTCCTCGTCCAGCACAAATGGGTACCAAGCGCCTTCTGAACGTCACAGACTGAGGCTCCCTGGAGAAAGGGCACGTGTCCCCTGCCTCCAGAAGCCTAAGGTTTTCGGGGAAGTTTAATCAGAAAGCGAGATGTCAGCCTCGGCCAGGGACTAGTTACCGGAGGCGGTCCACAGGGGGCTCGGGCGGGGCTCCGGTGGGCTGGAAGGGGGGGCAGTGGGAGGCAGCCCGGCCACACTGATGGGCCGAGACACTCAGGACCGACGGGAAAGGCGTGCGGGGCTCTCAGAACCAAACACGTGTCGTCTCGCTTTCCAACGTGGCGTGTGCTCCCACCGACCACCAGCAAATGCACTTTCACGCAGAAGGCGTCACCTCTTCATGGGAAAGGAAAGCAGATGAGAAATTTGGGCTCCCAGGCTCTCACGTGGAAAACACCTCTCAGGTTTTACGGACACAGAGTTGTATCTCGCTGTATAGTTTTACTGTGTATTTATAGAGCCATGCATATGTTTGTCTATTAGCATGTGAATACGTTGTAATATATACATAAATGTACATAAACATATATACATGCTTTATCTCTATGTGACTGCGACTTTAGCCTAGAATTATAGTTGGTTATAAAACATGAGATGCTTTTCACACAGAGATATGCATTCAAGATTTTGCAATTTTCTTTCAACTCACATTTCTCATAAGCAAAGATAAAATTCATCGTAAAAATGAAGACGGAATCTGCTTGGGAAGCCAAATTCCCGTCCACTGAGCCTGCAGAGAAGGCGTTGGCCCAGGGAAGGGGTGGAAATGTATCATTTCCAGGCAACACATAAGGGGTGCCTGAATTGCCCCTGTGTGGCTGCAGCCACATGCAACATGCCAGACAACGGTGCATGATCACAGTGGGTGTGGCTTGCCTTTCAACTCAAAATTATAATTTTCCACATTTTGAGTTTTCTCATGTCAAAATACATTTTCTAAATCAAACCAAACAATTTAATCACATACTTAAAATTGATGGAATTACAGAGGAGATTTATGAAAAGAGAATGCTATGCTATTGCAATCAATATTTTAAATTGTATCAAATCTGTAGCCAAATTAATATAATTCAGCTATCACACTAAACACGTACAATTAATATGACTAGAAACAAGTTATCGGGGATAATATGGTAATGCAGGGAGCTTATAGCTGTAGGATCATTCAGTGAAAATTGAAAACAGTTAATGATTTGATAAAGCATTGGGAAGGAAAATTAGAACGATCAGCCACGGTATCCTCTGCTCCAACACTATGTTTTAACCTTTCAACTCCACCATTACAATAGTGTTGAGAAGCTGAATTTCACATTCAGATATTATGCATCATTCACCATGATAACATCCCCGCGGTATCTGAGTGACCAACATTTTCCATATATGAATGATAATGTGTCATCAGCGATTGAGGAAATTACATTGAACCGAACACACAGAACACAGACTGGAGGTCCTAGAGTAACTCACAGAGTTTGTACAGTTTCCGTGACAAATGAGAGTTACAGGTTCATGATGTCTCATATCACCATGAGTTTTCCCGAACAAACGGTTTTAAACATAGAGTGATCGAAAAATCATCCTAACTTTCTAATGAGTTTTTTTGTACGAATGCCCTGAGTTATTCTGGAAGCAGTCTAATGGCTTTTAACATTTTTCTGTAGTTAAGCCACAAAAATAGTCTTGTACATTGTCTGTTATATCACTGATGTTGTTTAAATGTATTCCATGTAAATTGTTTTCCTTTAACAATTCATTTTTTCAATAAAGGGCACCATATAATACTGAGTTTTCCTTCACATCCTGATTACCAGAAAACTCGGTGAATAAAAAGTTAGATTTCAGTTTAGCAACAATGCTGAATTTTAGCATTTTCGTCCATGTTTTCGCTTCCACGAGTCCTGACCCCCATACACGCACGTGTGCACACACAGGAGGGGAAAGGGTGGGGTCACAGCTGTAAGCACACAGAACACAAAGTCTGTTCATGGACTAGTTATTAATTATGGTTTCACTTTCCAAAGGAACAACTGTAAACCTACTTTTGCCTACCCCATGCATGTATACATGGAAATATCAGGCATAGATATATTTTTTCCAAATACACTGATATATAAAATACTAATTCATTACTTAATATATCCAGATATAATGATGTATGGAAACATTCACATATACATACATGAATGTGTCCATATGTAGTTCCATATATAAATATGTTATTTCTCTTCATATATATATTTTACATATGTAAAATATATGGATAAATATTTCCTTGAATAAATCTTATATCAGACTTCATGATTCATGCTTGGGGAAATATGCTATTAAAAAAAAAGTAATACCTTCAGAAAAAGAGCAGAAGTATAAATAAATAAATGCTTATATTAGAAAACCATCTTTATGCAGGAGAGGAGCTACCAATGCAAACATAACTTCTGGTTTAATATTAAAGTAGTATCTACCTATTGCCATGTTGTCAGCTATGCAGAAACCCATCCACGACACTTGAGCCTTACGGAGGGTGCACACAGGTGGCCTCTCTCACCTTCCAGGTAAGAACTGAGGCAGAAACCTAGTTCACTAAAAAATGTCTGTCTGTCAAGTGTGAGAATGTGATCTTAAACTAGGTTTCTGATTCTGAGGCCTATCATTTCAGTAATGACGATGTCTTGGTATCTTTGTCTATAACTGGGGAAAATGACAGAATTTGCCATCCATGGGTTATCAGAAATAAATGGCATAGGGAGAAGTATAATACTAGGCCAGCCCACGGTGACAATGGTTTGGTCTTGAATCGCACTTGCTATTACTACACAGAAAAGAATCATGGCAAAATGTGCCAGAAACATACAATGGAATAAAGATAGTCTATTCAATGAATGATGCTGGGAAAATTGGACAGATATGTGCAAAAAAACCCCTAAAAACTAGACCGCATTTTTATACCATGCACAAGAATAAACTCAAAATGGATTAAAAGACTTAAATATTAAATTCGAACCCATAAAAATCCTAGAAGAAAACACAGGCAGTAAAATCCCAGACATTGCTCACAGCAATGTTTTTTCTTCTGCTATATCTCCTCAGGCAAGTGAAACAAAAGAAAAAAATAAACAAATGGGACTACATCAAACTAAAACATTTTTGCACAACAGAGGAAACCATCAACAAAAATGAAAAGAAAACCCACTGTATGGGAGAAGATATTCATCAATGATACACCTGATAAGGGGTTAATATCCAAAAATGTATAAAGAAGTCATAAAACTCAACACCAAAAAAACTCACCAAAAACAAACAACCCAAATAAAAAATGGGCAAAGGACCTGAACAGACAATTAAAGCCACAATGAGATTTCACCTCACGCCTGCCAGAGTGGCTGTTATCCTCCATAAATCACCCAACAACAAGTGCTGGCGAGGATGTGGAGAAAAGGGAGCCCTCGTGCACTGTTGGTGGGAATGCAGACTGGTGCAGCCACTGTGGAAAACAGTATGGAGTTTCCTCAAAAGTTAAAACTGAGACAGCCTTCTGGCCCCTTCTCTGAGACCCAGAGCTACGCACCACACTGCACTTCTCAGGTGTCACTCCCCTCTGGAGCCCAGACTACCATGACCGGACAGCTGGGGCACCATTCGAGCACCGCCTGAGCTTGGCTACTGAGAGCATTACAGCAACAGGGCAATTCAAATATAAACACGGCCAAGGTGACATTATAACCACGTTCACATGGCTCTCCTGCTGATAGTAACCTAAAGCCCATTCAAAAGCCATCAGTGAACGATCACCACCCTTTCAGAATGACAGCAAGACAAAATTAACTAGAGAAAAAAAACTAAGCAAAGAAAGGCATACGAACAAAAAAAGATGGCTGAGGTTTCCGAAACCGTTAACTTGAATGCTCAGAATAATTCTAGATTGCACTTACGAGTCACTCAAGTGTCTCTACAGTCTCCTCAAGAAGGCTGTAGAGTTCATGAATTAAGGAGCATTGAGGTTTGTGATCGGATGTGTCGAGGTTTAGTCTGTTTTTTCTACTCTTTTCCATGACCCAGGACTCAGTGTGCTATTCTGCAAAAGGACGGTAATAACTCCCTGGTACCCAGTGGGTGCTAACGGAGGCGACCACTGCCGCTCTTCGACCAGTGAGCTGGGGTGCTTTTCTGAGCCCCAGGTGTGTATTCCTTCCTGCCGGGCCCCTTCCCTCAAGCTTTCTTTTCCCAAAAAAGAAAGAAAGGCTGAATGGGACTGAAATGTTGCAGCTGCCCACACTCCGGGCCACCTCTCAGTCACGTGCCGTCCGCTATCCTGCACCACGAAGTAGTGTGGTGGAAACTTACTTTTAGCAATGCACAAATATGAGAACAAGACTTTGCTCATCGTTCGCATTTAACATTTAACCGACTATGCGCCATTTCCCACATGCTGGCTTTCTTGTGGATAATTTAACACTTGCATGAACAACGCTGCTTTTACCTCTGAATGTGTCTGTCAGGTTGTTCCACAAGACATCCTTCAGTTTGATAAAACCATGTAGATTTTGTTCCTTCCATTATATAGTACCGAGAGTCACATCGTAAGTAAAAAATATATATATATTGGAGTGACACCTTAAGATCTGGGTCACACCAGGCAAGACACTGAACCTTTCTCTGAGTCGTGTGTCCTTTCTCCTCAGATGACACCAGGTCACTGTAACTTCAAATCATGGCAGGGATGCAAGAACCTTTTTATTAGCATAGGGAATTATTTTTCGATTTCCATTTAGAAATATTGCTGAATTAAGGTAAATAAGAATAGCTTGGAAACATGTACAGATGTAATCCAATCAGTTTAAGAATCCATTAATTAGATAAACAATATCTCAAAAAAAAAAAAAATTAGCTCCACAGAAGTGCATCCCTGCCCCAAAAACCATTTAGGTACCACTTCTTGAATGTTCCCATAGCAATTTAACTTTAAAATCTCGTGCTATGAAATGAAATATTTTAGAGAATAAACTTTTCTCATACTCCACTGGACATGCCTTGTTGAATCTGTAAAATACGTAAATAAAGCCCAGGTCATCACTGAAATGCCCAGGTAATCAAGGCCACGCCTACAGGGCCTCACGCACCCCTAGCTATGCAGGAAAAGAGGTAAGCTCACTCAACCTAACAGGGATTTGTATTTTGAAAGAGGACATTTCTTCGGAGGAAGAGTGGTATCAGTTATGGTTAAATCCCAAGCAAAAGGGATGTTCCAGTGTAATCCGTGGCATTATCCCTCCCGACACTCAGGTCAGACATGGGCACACTCCAGCGATGAGGCGTGGGGAACTAAATAACACATGTCACTAACTGAAGAGCAGCCTACGTGCAGGTGTCACACCGGCGCCCTAGGTCCCCATCTCTGCAGGCCACCCCCGCGGCTCCAGGGGGTGGGTGTCGCAAGGGAAAGTGTAGGTGATCATATCTGCTTGCCTGTTTCAGGTATTTTGAAAGAACCAATTTAACCGAAGTGTCTCAAAAAGTATGATGTAAAATAGAAAGAGTAGGGCGTAGCGCCGCGGCTTCTGACGCCATCGCTCCTCTTACCGCCATTAGCCTCTCTCTTCCTCTTCCTCTGCCTTTCTTTCCCGGGGCAAAAATAACGGCTTTCAGCTACTTCCCCGTTGCCTTTGTTTAAGCTAAACGCTGTGACCCGCTCGACTTCCCAGCGTGCCCAGGTGCTCGCCGAAGGTAGAGCAGGTTTGTGCTGGGTGTGTGGTGGCCCATGACCTGTTTCCATCACACCCGCCGCTAACCGGAGAGCCCGTTACGATCCTGGCTGATTACACACCAGACACCACTGACACCTTCACCGCTTAGTCGCTACCACGGGGGTATTTGTAGTGAACTGAGTGTGTCCATTACTTTATTCATCCTCAATTTACTCTGATAGTTTAATGAGCTTTTAAAATTCATATTCTATAGGAATTCGGGAGGATTTAAAAAGGGAACAGTGGACTTAAGTGGACTGTAACTAAACTGAGATGTTTCACGTTTGCACGGGTTGAAGATTCCCAGACAATTAACCTCCTCCTGGTGTACCAGAGTAATTGTACTACAGAAGAGGACATTAGAAGGGTTAAAATCAAACTTACTTTCGGCAATGAACAAATATGAAAATAAGACTTTGCCTAGAGTTTTCACTTAATGCAGGGTCCAGCACAAATTACGCCCCTTTTTCATTACAAAATCTTTCCCTACAAAATCATAACCATGTCATTCTGTAGCACACCACTATCACACGCAAGCACACCCTATGACGTTTTAGGTGAAATGTTCAAATTAAAACTATCAATCATTGCACCCATATTATTACCCTACCAGCCACACTGACACAGGCCTTACTTCCGCCGGACCCTGTATTTAATCAGCTATATACAATGTCCTACATGCTGGCTTTCCTGTCGATAATTTAATACTTGTACAAATAGCATTATATTTACCTATGAATGTGTCAATCAAGTTTCCCCATAACACGTTCCTTAATTTGATAAAACCACATATATTTTGTTCTTTCCATCGCTTTCTCTTTCCTTAGATGCATAGGGTCTTCCACTGTATCTTACTTGATTTGAAAAATGCAAGGTACAGCTTCTGTGACTAATATTTCATGTCAATAATTAATTTATTCAGAATTGCTTCCGATGATGCTGTCTAGCAGTCATCTGGTGAATCCAGTAATTAATTTTACCTCACCGTATCTTAGTTCATCACTGTGTCTGTGAAATGCATTTTTGCTGCCCTGTCCAGTAAACTTATTTTAAGTGATGTCTTGATAGAGCATGACATGTGGGTGTTGAAGGGACGAAGCCGATATTTTATGCCGTCAACATAATCATCTCTGGTTTTTGCAGGATTTGTTGAACCCTGGGTTCTTAGTAGGTTTAATCCAAGTAGTTAAATTATTTAATAGTCTAACTCTCACGTCTATGGTTTTAAATGTTGAATCTTTTGGAAACAAATAAAGATGAATGATAACCCCCTAAGTGATCTTAACCTCAGTTTGCTTCCTCCCTGGTAAAATGTGTGCTGGAGATGAGCAGGGATGAAATACATCACACACATTCGGGGTCAGTGAAGTTCCCGTCCTCAGCGAAGGTCACAAAGGCTTAGAGTTTGTTCAGGAGCAACAAGTCCTAGCAGCGTCCAAGCCCAGCAAAACACTGTGACAGTGTGACAGTCCACCCAAAGAAGACCACTGACCTTCAACCAAACGTCCAGGCACCCGTCTCTAGAGGTTAACTGCGATAATAACGGGGACATCGACATGTTAATAAATCACTCGGTGCGGTGAGAATTCATATGCTGGGTGACAGGTACTGTCCAAGTGACCCGAGGTGAGACATCTTCCTGGAGTGGAGGTGGTGGAGGTGAGGGCGTGGTTGGTGTGTGTGTGTGAGAGAGAAAATAAATCGGAGAAGAAAAAACAAAGATTCTTATCTGAGTTACACTTTTGAAATGTAAATAGAATCTGATCTCAACATGTTTAAAAAAAACGGAAATTGCATTTCAAGCAAAGGAAATTGCACAAATCAAGGTGCATGCATGTGTGCACTGGCACACACTCATACACACACTCACACTCACACTCACACACACAGACAGGAAATGGAAGCTACACTCGAAGTCCACAGATAGGGGTCTCTGGACCAAGGAGAGCAATGAATGTCACATCCAATGGCACCTAGATGGGCCAGGTAGGAGGGAAGAGACGTGAACCAGGTGATGGAGGAAAACAGGTGAGGACTGTTCCGTGGGCACACACCAACCTGAAATAACGCTCATCGTTACTTGGCAGGGAAGTGGATGGTTGAAGGGCTGAATGGTATGCTGTATTGATTTGTTGGAAAGTGTGATTAAGTCTTTGAGGCTTCTAAGCTAATATGGTTGTAACAAGAAAAGTTACATGATTAAGCTTCTTGTCAAAGGGACAGAATGATTTTTAGAGCGACTGTATAACCTCGTCCCACCTGAAATCCTTTGGGGTTGAAAGAAGCTTCTGCTAATGACGACTCCACGAAAAGTGTCTCACACACAGCAGGCTTGTTAGTTTCAAAGGCGGTTGTTGATGAGGGGTGTGGGTGTGTGTCTGTGTGCACCAAGTAAAAGGAGTCTCACAACACAAGTGACAACTTGTACTTATGCATTTTTACCCAATGAAATAACATCAGACATCATGGCATTACTTGGGATGCTGCGTATGGAACTTGCCACTCAAAGACAAAAGGCAGCAAGGGTAATAATTACTATTTTAATGCACTTCCTAGAAATGACCAGGTATATAGCCTATATTTAAGAAACAATCAGTGTTTCCAAGTGAAATAATGTCATTATAATAGACTATTGTCACGGGGTAATAGGCTTTTACGGCCACATAAGTGCTAATGCGAAGGCGAGTCATTTGTGGGAAACACGAGTGGAGGGTAATCGAAGAACTCGTTTTGAAACAAGGGGAGCCGAGCACAACGCCCTGTTCATGACCCCTGGGCTCCTTATGGCTCCTGGAGACGGGCTCCTCGGCAGTCTTTCCCTCCCCTGTTAAAACTCGCATAAGGGCGTAAATGGAAGAAAAACCCAAGCAACGCCTGTGCTTTTAGAACTCGGGAACTTCCTGCCTAGGGGGAGCAGGAGGAAGATGAGGGGCAGTGGTGTTTTGGGGCCCAAAGCACAGGTGGCTGTGCGAAGGGGAGATAGTGCCGAGGGGACACCTGTCCCCTAGGCCAGCCCCTCGCCCCCTCTGGCGTAGCTTGTCTTCCTACCAACTCTGAGCAGCCTCTTCTCAGCCCTTTCTGCGTTCACCACCCCATTGCCAAGTCTGAGAGGTGGCTCTGTCTTAGATGCGGGTGCTTACTCTGCTCACGGACACACTGGCTCTCCAGGAGCAGTAAACCTCTCCACCGCCGTAACGCACGTGTGTCCAGGGCCGGCGTGCACGTGAGAAAACCAAGGCTTAGGCAGCGCACAGAGAATGCCCCCCCACCCCCAGGAGAGCGCACCCACTGGGCTCGTTACTGACCCTTTGATTCCAACATCGTGGTCTTTCGGTGTCTGAATGACAGGGAGCGTAAGAAAATGAAATTGTTTGGCCATTTCCTATAACTGCATTTATATTCTCGCTCTTCCTGGTTCTTAGTGGATTAATCATTAGAAAATTTTCAAGTCCCTGGATGCTCTTGTCCTCAGAGGTGAGGTGGTACCAACAGTATAATTTAGAAAGACAATTGAAGAAAACATCAGTGCTAGCAAAGGTTTAACTTCCATGCTACTTACAGAACTGGAAAACTTGGTGCTCATCTTCATTTATGTTTGTAACCCAAATTAATTTCAAGCCCAACATTTGCTCGGTCGCTCACCTTCCAGGCGTCAGAGGAGGACAGCTCTCGCTTGGTCTTAACTCTGAGACCAGAAGGGCAACCGATACCATGAAAAGGGCCCAAGGTCCTCTTCCCACCTCCAAAGCCCACTGGGGTCAGGAGAAAGGTGCTAAGAAGTTAATTTTGATTTGCAGAAACTTCTTCACTTAGTACAAATAAGGGCCACAGAGGACGAGCTATCGGTCAACACATTCGGCAACTTTTCTCCCGAGATCCCTGGGATCGTTGCTTCCCAGCTCCCCGAGGTTTTATGCGCCACTGAGAACGTGCGTGTGTCTCGTTATGGTGCCAGTGCCGCAGAGACACCAGCAGCTCCGTCGATAGGAGTTACCGGCTTAGTGTTTTTACCTGATTAACTGAAAAATGGCCTTCGAGGACATTTGTTTTAATCATCTGTAGCTTCACAGAAAATGAGTTTAACTCCAGTGTGATGGTTATTGTCCCCAAAAGGTTTTTTGGGTTTTTTTTTTCCATTTAGACTGACAATCTGAACTGGTGCTTAGCTCTCCTGAATAATTTTACCTTAATCTACAGGTAAACACAATTCAAAGTCTTAATTTACTTGAGCTTTGACATTTAATATCTTTTTCTTTTCCTCAAATAACTGAAACATGATGAAAATGACAAATGCTATGCTTGTGGGTGTAAAAGTGATACAGTCAGAATTTTAACACACAACATTCAACTTTATCATAAATTGTATATTAATTATGTAAGACAGATTCAAAAACAGCATATTGGGATTTTTTTTTGTTTGTGTTGTATAACTCAAATATACTTCAGCTTTCTTTTTGTACAAAATTATATGAAGTTGCATTTTCGACATGGCAAGTTACTCCATAAGGCAACTGGTATCCAGTCATGGACACCGGGCTTACTTAAGCGAACCCAAAACAGTGCTACGGTCACGTGACATTCGCCATCCTGAGCCAATACCATTAGGTGAAAAAATGGACTGCACGCACTCTGCACTTCTGTTAAAATCAGTGGAAATTATCCACATATGTTCTGACTTTTACCGCAGGCACAAAACAATGAGATGGCCCAGCCCAGTCGCTGGCCTAAATGGGGAAGCGCAGGACGATTTTCCCACAGCTGCTCAGACCTGGGGGCGGGGGCGGCACATGAAGACCGAGCCGGAGTCACGGAGCCATTCGCTCTCGTGGGGACGGTTTCGACAATTAACCAGAAACACGGCGGCCGTTAATTCCTACTCAGGCTGTCGGGGATGGCTCTGGGGAGAGGGCGCTGTGGCCGTGAGCAAACACGGGAGACTATTAGGGGACCTTCTCCATGCAGAAGGGGCAGAGGAGCTCGGACGCAGCCGCGGCTGCGTGGAAAGGGTCGGTTGCTTAACCCGCGCGAGAGATATCAACGCGCGAGGCTTACTGAGCATAGAGCACGTGTCAACTTTACCTGCTAAGTGGCTGACCTACATTATCTCATGTATTCTTCATAATGACACCCTCCTAGAACTGGCACAAGTAACTCCATTTCGTTGATGATGAATTAAAGCAGAGAGGGACTCCCTGTTGGGGCAGGCTCACCCAAACAGGACAAGTGGGCCCAGCTGACCCAGCCCCAGGGCCACTGAGCATGCGCTCTGCCGCAGACCATGTACCTGCCGGGGCGTGGGCGGGGCTGCCAGGTACCAGGTGCCGAACCGCTCAGAGCTCCTTCCTCGTTCAGTCTAGGTTCGGGTCATGGCTCCAGAAAGTTCCATTCTGATCTCAGTGAGGAAATTTCTGGGCCCCTCTGGGTCAAAATCTCTGATTAAAAATTATTGAGCGGACCCTCCGTTCAATAGGTTCACATGAGAAAATTTCAGAGGGCAAGTGTATAATCCCTTCTAATGCTTACTGGATTTACCTATGTATGTGAGTTTTCCGACATCGCTCACCACAAGACTAGACTTGAAACCCACTAGACTGAGCTACCTGCAGCAGGGACGTTATTATGGAAAGTCACATGCTAGATTCCGAGTGAAGTGTAACATTATTATGATAGCAAAGTAGTTGCAGCAGGTCCTACGGCACAGCTGACGCCACTGGGGAGAGCGAGCGTTACGACAGCCAGCGCCCGGTCGGCAGCCGCTGGAAGGCAGGCGCGTGTTCATAAATGCTACCTAAATCAAGTCCTGGCTCACACTGGTCGCTGTGGCTGCCCTGGCATGGGCTCCTGGGAACAGACGTCACTACGGGCTAAAAGGGAGCCTCCCAACCCCTGGGGAGGTTGTTCAGGCAACCGGTGCATGTGGCTGCGCTGGTGCCTGACTCCAGCCTTCCTGGGAGTAGAACCTCACCCCACAGCAGTCCCTGCCTGCTCCCCACCTCCTTGGGGCCCAGAAGAGTTTGTCCTTTGGCCCCCGTGTTTAGGAAAATAGCTCCGGGGTGCAATATCACATTTGGCCAGTAGGTGCCACCATCAGCCACATGATTTTAAAATGAGTCCTAGAGATTTTTTTTTTTAATGAATTATTTTTGTTTCTTGTTTATGCAAATGGAATTAAGCAATGATTACTTTTATAAACACCTATTTCATACAGATAAAACAAGAATGAGTTAAAGGTCAGGTTTAGACCTGCATTTTCAGAGAAGAGTAGGATTTGAATGTGGTAAAAAGAAAGGAAGAAAAAATGGTTAGAAGGTAGGAAGGGAAACAGGGACTGAGCACACATCACCTCCGAGGCACACTAGGTCCCGGGGTTCAAAACAAGGTAAGAATCTTACCGGCTATTAAAAGTACATTATCCGTGGGAGACAAAAATAAACTAAGGGACACGATCAATATAGGTATAAGTCCTGACAATAGTATGAAAAAATACAATGGAATGGAGGAGGGAAATGCCTCTAGAGTCTTCAGGGTTTTCACAGAAGGGGACTGGAGCTGAGTCGCAAAGCCTCGACAGGGAAGAGGGTGAGGAAGAGCAGCCTCGATGGAAGGAAAAGCGAGTCGAGCTCAAGTGGAACCAGAACGGAACGGCCCTGGCGGGGGGACTGGGGGCGGGACGGACCGCGTGATGGAAGAGGAAAAAAAGTCTCCAAGGGAAAATCTGAAATTCTTACCTTCTAAACAAACAAGGTTATACACTGGCCCTGTAGGTATTAGGGGACTCAGCATCATTCATTTTTAAAGAAGATTCCTGTGGAAACAGCATGCAGGGTAAACTCTGGGAGGTGGGCGTTGCATCCAGGACAGCAGGTGGGCCCAGGACGTGTTGCTCTGTGACGAAAGGGGTGGAACACGGGGGCTGCAGCTAAGATACGTGTGGAAATTCAGTCCCAGGAGACTGGAGGCAGGGTGGTCGCGGGCAGGGGTGATGCAGAGAGCTAGTTCTGGGAAGACCGAACACACTAACTCAGGAAGATGAGACAACTAAGGCAAGCAAACAAAGACCTAAAATCGGTTATTTTGGACGTGGGGTGGGTGGTGAGTCAGGCTTGCCTTTGTCGAATCAACCACATCTATGAAACGCTAATGCCCACAAATCCAGGGGCAGCTGGACATGAGAGCGGTCAGGCTAGAAGAGGGCGACCTTGAAATCACCCCAATACAAGCCTCCTCCAAACTGTACACATCAATACCTGATTTCCCAAGGGAATAAAATTTTAATAAACGTGAGTTTATGTTGAACAGAAAAAACGCTATTCCCTTTGCTTGGGTCCAACTGATTTTGTGTCCCCGGACGTTGGTCAGTTTGTGTACATTCAATAGCTCCCCAAGTCCCCCCGGCAGGTACACCCTGTGCGGGCGTGGTGCTCCAACCAGCAACTCCCCGTCGCCAAGCCGGGCACCACCGCATTCACAGCCCCGGGGAGTGGCGCTCGGGTAAATATAAATGCCATGTATTTTCTTTTGTCTTTTTCTTATCTTTTCTTTCTTTTTTGTTTTTGGTTTTGTTTTGTTTTGTTTGGAAATTTTCATCACAAACCCGTAAAGTATCATTCATTTCTTGAGAATACAGTAAGTGCCTCTAGGTCCGAGCGTCCTCCCAGGTCCCAAGAAGGACGAGAACAATGACAGGAGGTTTGGCTTGCAGCAAGTTCAAGTCTAGAAGTGACCTGGCTGCACGAAGGGCAAGAAGAGAGGGACTGGACCGTCAGAGCCTCAGGGCCCCGGACTCAGTGCGGGTCTACGGAGGCTCCTCGGTAGGCGGGGTTACTGAAACTGGTACTTATGAGTCGATCCAGGCATTCATTTACCTTGAGGTATTAGATAGGTTAATTAACTACCATGACTCATTTTTCAAATTATAACACGAAGCCTCATTTTCCTTACCTCCGCCCCTCAGACCTTAATTAACACATCCTCGCATCGCACGGTTTCTACAGGCTGGGACCAGCCCCACCTGTGACAGCACAGCTTCCCTGGCAGGGCTCATGGCTCAGGCAGTGCTGTCCCCGCAGCCGGTGGGCCCGGCTAGTCCAAGTCACGCCAGGCGTTCCGCGGGCCGGTCGCTCTCAGATAACACAGGCAGGTACCGTGAATCACGCCTGTGCTAATTGTCACAGTGAAAATATTTAGACACAGTGCGGTTTGAACTTGAACTTTATGAATAAATGTTGATTAGTATGCAGTGCAAGCAATATGCTCTGCTTTTGTTCCGACTCTTAAAAAGGCAGTCCTTACCACGTGATGCCCTGGAACACCACAGCTGTGGGCTCGGCTCTCGGTGCGCACCTTCCCATCCCGGAGCCTGGGAGCCCACAGCGTCCCCCTGGGGAGAGCTGCGCACAGGTCTCCGCCTGCCCCTGACATGCACCTGTGCGCTGGCACTGCCCACGCACAGGCCGTCCGGTGTCAGGTGAGTGGAAAAGTACCACCTGCCACTGAGACAGGTGCAGGGCACACCCGTTTCTGTGTACAGACCCTGCCCCGACGACCGTGGAAGGAAAACCCTCGCAGCAGAGATCGCTGGTCCCTATGAAGCCTGTTCTCTGCGTGCCGCGCCCGCCTTTCCCATGAGAAACAGGGAACGGGCAGAGCTCAGGAGGATGGGAGTGTGGGAAAGCCCACCATCGGGACAGGAGGGGCGAGAACTACTTGGGGCTTCGCTGAGCAGACGCGCTTCTAAGAGGGCCCACAGGTTTCTTATCCACACTGCAAAGGCCGTGGCTGTGGCCGCGGAGCAGCAGGAGGCAGCCAGCGGCTCTGTCCTCTCTTCCCTGAGCCCAGGCCACACCACCGAGGCCATGGGCAGGCAGGGCCAGGTGAGCGAGGTTACCATGAAGGTGTGTGGCGGTTTTGCTTCTAATAATAATTAGTGAAAATAAATGAAAATGGGGAAAAGGTAGGTGTAAAGCAAGAAAGTATAGAGCTTTCTGCAACCTTTGTGCAGGGGTGTCCAAGCCACGGCCTGGGCCACGTGCCGCTCAGGATGGCTGTGAACGCGGCCCAACACAAAGTTGTAAATTTACTTAAAACATTATGAGAGGTTTGTTTTGTGTGTGTGTGTGTGTGTGTGTGTGAGAGAGAGAGAGAGAGAGAGAGAGAGAGGTTATGTGTCACAATGTATTTAATGTGTGGCCCAAAGGCGCCCAAAGGTTGGACACCCCCGCTTATGGGTTTGCTTTTGTGCAATTTCCCCCCTTTTCTGCACTCCTTTAAGTCATCCGGGGTCCCTCCGGGTTTTAGTCACTGATTCATTTCACAGGTAGGGTCAGAGAGCCAATGTACGCCAGTCACTGTGCTAACATGGCCGTTGATACAACAACATTTAAAGTGCCTCAAAATCTGCAGTCCAGCAGAGTGAGCACAGACAACGAGCTGACGACCCGCACAAGTCCTATGACAACTGCGCACAGCTCCAAGCAGGGCCCAGACAAGGCGAGAAGACCTGGGGGAGGCACTCGGTGCAATGGGCCGGCAGCCTGGTCCCTTCCCCTGAAGCAGGCAAACGTCCGGCGCTCCCGCCCGTCCCCTGCCCACCGCAGCAGGAGGCGGGCCGAGCGCCTCTTCATAAATAATCCGTCTGGCGCGGGCGGATCGAACACGCCCGAACTGCAGATCGACCGCAGACTCTGGCGTGCGGCGGGCAGCGTTCAGGAGGGGCCTTCCTTCTCGGAGGCAACTTCCCGGCGCCCCCCCACCCCGCCCCGTCCCCACCCCCTGCAGGCCACGCTGTCAGCTCCAGTTCACACTCACAACAGACACGCTGCCCCCGCCCCCGCCTCGCCCCTGTTCGGTGCTAACCCAGCAACGCTGCCTGCCGCTGCCCCGAGTTTCCGTCGCAATGTGACACTTCTCGCTGTCCTTGCTGTCTCCAACATCAGCCCTCCCTCCTGTCTCAGAGCCTACAACTTAAGCTTTACGCTTACATACAGCACAAGCTTTATTTTCCAAATGACAGTGTTTTCAAAAAATCAGAAGAGTCCACGACAAATTGTTTCTAGCAATTACTTCAACCCACATAGGTTTTCGGAACACTCACGCTTTGGGGCCCTTGGCGCCTTCTGGAATTGGGTTCTTGCCTGCCTCCTTCAGATTTCCGACCTCTCCTTTCGCTTCCCTGCCTCGGTTCCCCACCTCCAGCTCTGTGAGTTCTTTGAAAGCCAAGCGCTATCATTGCAACTTTAAGTTCGAAGAAGGAAACTTCATCATGACCCATCCTTTTAACACAAGCACCTGACTTCTGCCCACCCCCCCCCACCCCGCTGCTTAGATGCTCACTCACCCGTTCACCTGCTGACCGCTGATGGAAGATACAGGAAATGCAATAATATCTGCAATGGATTTAGACAGGTGAGGGGGCATACTTTATAATGATACCCAAGTATCATTGCACATTTAGCCCAACATCTTACATGCTTTATTTCTCATTTGAAAAAAAAAAAAGTCACTGACATTTAGAAGGACAGTCCAAAAACTCAGAGAAACTAAGCTAAGCTATTTTAGTTTAGCGAAGCTAAACTAAATAAACTAAGAAATCCAATCCCGTCCGGGATTCAGCTCCGAGAACTAAGGGGAAGTGACTGTTTTCTGTTTAACACTTCGGTTCACAGGAACTGCCATTCCTCAGACACATCTGGACCTGACGCTTCATGGAAACCGAAGTCAGCCTTCTCCGCTCTCTTCACAGGCACTCAAAGGTCAGCACCATTGGCAGGCTCCTCGCCCACTGACAGAATAAACCTCTAAACGCCCGCGTCTTCATGCGCGGAGCTCTGGCCCCACATGCGTCCGGGTAAAGAGCCATTGCTTGCAGTCACCATGAATAGACGCGGTTCGTTAGTGACTGATATTTGCCGGTCTCGATCACCACAAATACTTTAAAATGGAAACAAATGCCTCTCACATGGAAGTGAGGAAATTTGAACAACTTGCCCAGACGTAAAAGAAACACGTCCTTGTAACTGAAGCCTGTTATCGCCCGGTCTCTCACCACCAACCCTAACGCTTTCCCTTTAATTAGTCACACCACCGGGAGGGCCCGTGTGGGGGCGCCCCCATTCCCTGCAAAAACAGCACTGTGAAGTGATGGGTGTTAGAACCTTTACTGCTGAGAGCATTAAATATACCGATCAGGGCCTTTATTCTCGCGAGAGCAGAGAGCGTACGTGGCGTTGACAGAATTCTAGCAAGAAGGAGAGTCAGCCACGCGCACTTTCGGATTGCCTAATGCATCATTTTCTTAAACTTTTCAAAATATTAAAAACATTATCACAGACCTATTTTCCTTTTGGAACCACGACGTCTAGGGACCCACATTTGGAACCCCTTAGCTTCCCAGAGGAAGGAATTCTCCTTTTTGTATCATTTTTATTCTAAAAAGATAGCAAATCCTTAGCAGTGTTGGGTGCTCAGTCCATGCTGAACAAATGAGTGAATACATGAAACAGCACAGGGTAAATTAATATGCCACGTGTAGCAGAAAGGTTGGCTTCAAACCACATAAGCGTTACACTGAAATACAAATAAGGGGTTTAAAAAAAAATCCTGTATTTCAGAATCTTAATTTTAAGATCAAAACTAGAAAAATTGTCACCATGAGATTATACTAAATGTATCCTCTATCTCCTAATCCTGGGTATTCTTTGGAGGTGCTAATGAAAAATATAGTTATGAAACAATAAATATTATTATGAAGGCATTTTGTTCTCCCTGAAATCATAGAAAATCCCTAGAAGAAATGCTCAAATGATAGGAAGCAGAGGGAACAGTTTTCAATCCACGGGTGACTTGACTGGACCCCCGGCGCCCCACTGCGTTAGGGATGCAAACAGGCAGGTGCACGGGGTGTTCCGGGCCTTCCCAGGGTTTGCAGTGCGGCGGGCCTCGGAGGGTGGCCGGTCAGGGTTCGGGCACCACGATACAGGGTACTCTGCAGTAAAGCCAGTCACACAAAGATTTTGGGTCCCAGAACATTTAAAAATTACATTTACACTGTACTGTAGCCCACTAACAGTATATATGCTGAATGTGGGGTATACAGGAATCTTAATTTTAAAACATTTATTCCTAAAAATTGCTTGAAGGCTCATCCTTGAGCCCTCAGTGAGTCCATTTTCTTGCAGGTGGAGGGTCTTGCTTAGGGGCTGCTGGCTGCTGACTGGCCCACATGAAGGCTGGGGGCTGTGGCCGTTTCTTAAGGTAAGACAGCAGTGAAGTCTGTCGCATCAACTGACTGTTTCTTTCACAGACAACTTCTCTGGAGCTTGCAAAGCAGTTTCGTAGCATTTTACCTGCAGAAGTTAAAACTGGAGTCAGTCCTCTTAAATCCTGATGCTGCTTTATCCATCAAGTTTTTAGAATATTGTAAATCCTTTGTTGTCATTTCAACAACCTCCACAGAATCACCACCAGGAGTCCATTCCATCCCAAGAAACCACTTTCTTCGCTCGTCCACAAGAGACAACTGCTCCTCCATTTGAGTTTGATCAGAAATTGCAGCCATTTGGTCCCACTTTCAGGTTCTGATTCTGGCTCTCCCACTGTTCCCACCACATCTGCAGTGACTTCCTGATGGAAGCCTCGACCCCTCAAGGTCATCATGACTGAGGGAAGCAGCTTCTTCTAAATTCCTGTGGACACTTTGACCCTTTCCCATGAATCACAAATGTTCTTCATGGCTTTTGGAATGATGAATCCTTTCCAGAAGGTTTCCCATTGGCTTTGCCCAGATTGACCAGGGGAATTACTACCTATGGCACTACGGCCTTATGAACCACATCCCTTAAGTACTAAGACCGAAAAGTTGAAATTATTCCTTGACCCGTGAGCCGCAGTATGGATGCTGTGTTACAGGCGTGAAAACATCATTAATCTCATTGCACAGCTCCTTCGGATCTCTTGGGTGACCAGGTGCATTGTCAATGAGCAGTCATATTTTGAAAGGAATCCTTTTTTTTTTTTTCTTAATAGTTGGTCTCACTGGTTGGCTTAAGCATTTGGTAAAACATATTGTAAACAGATGCTCTGTTAACAGGTTTTGGTGTCCACTCACAGAGCACAGACAAAGTCGAGTTAGCACAGTTCCTAAGGGCCCTAGGACTTGGGGGTGGAATATAAGCACTGGCTTGAACTTAAAGTCACAGCTGCATTAGCCCCTCAGAAGAGAGTCAGCCTGTCCTTTGAAGCCTGCAGTGACTTCTCCTCTCCAGCTATCAAAGTCCTGGCAGGCGTCTTCTCCCAATAGAAGGCTGTTTGGCTACACTGGGAGTCTGTTGTTCGGTGCAGCCACCTTCGTAAGTTGTCTCAATGGGATCTTCTGGACGACTGGCTGCAGCTTCTGCATCAGCACCTGCCACTTCACCAGGTACTTCGATGTTATGCAGACGGTTTCTGTCCTTAAATCTCACGAGCCAACCCTCCTGGCTTCAGACTTTCCTTCTGCAGCTTCCTTGCCCATCCATCTTCATAGAACTGAACAAACTTAGGGCCTTGCCTTGAATTTGGCTTTGGCTTAAGGGAATGGCCTGGCCGCCCTGATCTTCTATCCAGACCACAAACGCTTTCTCCATCTCAGCAATGAGGACGCTTCCTCTCATATCGCTTGTATGTTCACTCGAGTGGCACTTTTACTTTCCTTCCAGAACTTTTTCTTTGCTTTCACAACTTGGCTCTCTGGAATAAGAGGGCCGGCTTTTGGCTTTCAACACGCCCTCCTCACTGAGCATAATCATTACTAGTTTTTAATTTAAAGTGAGAGACCTGTGACCCTCCCTTTCATTTGAACACTGGAGGCCCTCACAGGGTTATTAATTGGCCTAATTTCAGTATTGTTGTGTCTTGGGGAATAGGGGTCCCGAGGAGAGGGAGAGAGACAAAGTAACAGCTGGTCAGTGGCACAGTCAGAACACGCTCATTTGTCCATTAAGTTCACCATCTATTGGGTTGGCCAAAAAGTCCATTTAGTTTTTTCCATAAAATAAAAGACACATTTTTAATTTTCACCAATGACTTTATTGATTTGGATATTTTGAGTATGTCAGCTCTCTCCCACATGGTAGAACACTGATTTGTTCTCAGTTAATGTCTCAATTTGATCACTATCGACTTCACCTGCCCTACCCAACTGCGGAGCATTGTCCAGAGAGAAATCTCCAGCATGGAACTTCACAAACCACTTTTGATACGTTCCATCAGTCACAGTACCTTCTCCATACACTGCACAAATTCTTTTTGCATTGCAGTTGGATTTTTACCTTTCTTAAAATAATAAAGCATAACATGCCAAAAATGTTGCATATTTTCTTCCATCTTCAATATTAAAATGGCTACCCCGAAATTCACCAATTTCGATGTTTATTTGTTTTTTAATGTACCCTGTAAGGCAACTGTCTCAATACAATCTAACAAGGCTGTTTTGAATGAAGTTTAAGGCAACTAAGCACTTCTAGAGCCATCTTATTAAAGAAAAACAACATGAACTCTTTGGACAGCCCAATATTTTAGACGCAGCTCCTGGCATCCCAAAACTAGTATAATAGGGACATCAAAGATCATCGACCACAGATCACTCTAGCAAATATAATAATAATGGAAAAGTTTGAAATACTGCGAGAATTACCGAAACGTGGCACAGAGACAGGAAGTGAGCTGATGCTTTGGGAAAACTGGTGCCGGCGGAGGTGCCTGACACAGGTTGTCACAGCCTCGACTGGTGAGAAACGCAGTGTCTGTGAAGCACAATGAAGTAAAGAGAAACAGACCGCAGCCTGCCTGCCCCATTGCAAAGCCAAGACATATGCATATGAAAAGATTTGTAGCAAGAAAAAAATGTGAACTATTGAGTATGGGAACTGAGGGAAAAAGGGAGTCAACGGTGATTTTCATATAAATGTGATTTTCCAAAAGGATTGAATTTTGGCCTTCCATTGGAAAAGTATGTGCCAGCACTCTATAATGGAATTTTCACATTTGACTTTAGCTTAATTTAAAGTCTCTTCTTCCCAGCATTTTTTCCCCTTGCAATCTTTAGAACTTCAAATAAAAGTCCAATTTTAATTACTTTTATCTCCTGAACTACTTTCTGTTAGCCTTTCATGCGTTTCCAGATGCAATGGATCACCTGAGAAAAAGGCTTACTGAAAAGGGAACAGTGCTTTCGCCGAACGGTCCATGCAGCAGAGAACAGCACAGAAACCCTGCTGAAGCGGACAGCAGAGCGCGGCCCCGCTGCGGGGGCCTTGGGGCAGCATCAGACCTGGAGGGCACCGCTCGCTGTGCCCAGGGGCACCCACAGCCCCCAGGGAGGGAGGAAGGGGCCACTTCCCGAACACCTCGTAGGCACGGAGAACTATCTGTGCCTTCTCTGACGTACTATTATTTATCCCTTATAATAACTTCAAGAAGCAGAAATTAATAGATGTTTTATATATGCATGCTAACGGAATTTCAGAAGTTAATTAACTTTCTCAAAGTAGCATAGCTTTGAACTCAAAGCTTTTTCCACTTTGCTTGAAGCCTCACCACAGAGCACTAGAAATGCAGAACAGAAACAAACCTTAAACATCACATAATCCAAGGTTAGCAAATACATAGGAGACAGGACCATGAGATGTAAGAACAGGTGAACCCCCCTTTTCTCTGTGGTCAGAGATCTTAACCTGTACGTCAGGAGTCCGTTGCCTGTTGAGACAGCTTAAGAGAGGTGATGCTACCTTCCCCACCTAGGACTACGTATCACCTTACTGATGAGTGAGGGTGTGGGAGCTTGACGCTCCAAGCTAAACTACCAGTCCACTCTCTGGGCAGGGCTATCCCGCGCCACCACACGGAGTATTGCAGTTGCAGAGATGATGATAATGTCTCCCTAACCAGAAATACCTCAGGGATGGCATGTGACTTGTGCTAATATTTCTACCACCAGAGAGTCACTCCTGAGGTTCACAAATTAGCAGCTTGTTATATATACGTGCGCTGCAAAAGAGGAAGACTTCAGGAAGTCTTGCTGCTTGTGAGTGCTTCCATGATTCTTTCCTGACATTCTGACTGATTAGATTTTACCCGAGGACAAAAAAAGAGAAGGAAGTTGCATATAAAGAGAAGAAACAAAGACTTCTCCACCTAGTGCCGCCATCTCTGCAGGTTCGAATCCTCGGTATCCGTCAAGTCCCTGTGCGAATGAGTTTCCCAATGCCATGATGGAGTCCCTAGGTCTCAGCCTGAGGGCTGACTGCCTTCCGCACCCCTGGGTTACTTAGGTGCACATTCTGTTTACTCATCCAGAATCGGATGTTGCTTTCCTCACTGCCTACTGCAGCTCCCTGAGCTCGTATACAACGTGCATCTAGTAGGTACCTGTGGAATGAATGATAAAATAAAAACTGAGCAGGGAAAGTGGTAACACTTGTATATGGAGCCAACAGAGGCTCAGGAAGCCTTAGCATGACTCCCCCCAGCTAGCTGCTTTCCGGGTGCCCAAAGGGGGAGTTCAAAGGCTAAGGAAGGGGACGCTATGGTAGGAAAGATGAGATTGTGAGGCATCTGAGAAGGGGATCTTAGCATGCAGACGACGCTGACTACATGCACGTAAAAAGCTTCAGACTTTGATCCACTGGAGAAAAAATGAGTGCACAGTGTTTATGTAATCTATGACACTCATCTACAAGTTCTAAGTTCTATTTTTTCCACCAAATGTGAATCATGTTCTGCTATATATGGCACTGAAAAAAATACATTAATTGTAGCCACCTGGTAATTTCAAGTAGCACTCTAAGGTTGCATTTCCTACTAAAACGAGCATTTTTGGACTCGGTGTTTGTGTTTACCTAAACGTTCCCAAGCCTCAGTGGAGAGGCCTTTGATTGAATCATTTATCGCAGGAAAGATCAATGGGAAGGGACTCGGGCCCTTCCCAAAGGAAATTAACAGATCTGAATATGGACGCTGAAGCTTTCACCCACTCTTTTTATTTTGGAATCTTATTTACTCAGCATAATGCCATCTTTTTGCTCATAATCGCTTCAATCAGCACTCTTTGCTGCTTCAAGGTCAGGACCGCCTGCTGAGAGGTCCTTGCAATTCAATGAGCAACCATTGGGGGGTGGGAGGTGCGACATTAATGGACACAGATTGCACTTTCTGTATCTCCATGTCACAGCAACCCTTCCAAACCACTCGAACTCCAAAAAGTCCTTCTTAGAACTGAAAAAGAAGTAGCATTTACTCGCTATTTGTGATAGTAATATTTTTTTAAGACTCTGATTGACAGATTTTCTCAATGAGGCCCTGGTCCACTTCCCAGGCAAGTTCGCTGGCTGGCTGGCAGGCGTCTCCGAGCGGCTGGGCGATTCGGAGCGGCCCTGCTCAGCCCCGTGTGGTGAGAGGCCTTGCAGGGTTGCACATCTTATCGGGGCACAGGGCTGGGTGGTCCTCGTCACCTGCGCAACCCAATGGACGTGAGTCTACTGGGCGCGTGTGAAGCTTAGTAAGTGGAAACAACCCAAAGGCCTTTAAAAAAAAAAAAGAAAAAAAGCTTTTCATATAATGCCTAGCATTTTCCATGAATTTTGGGACAAAAATTATATTGGGTAATGGAAATGCAAGTAAATATATATATATATAAATTATGTAGGTATATGTACGTTTTTATGATGAGACACTATTAACATATTGAAATTGTCACTAAAAATAATTATTGTGTCTGATAAGTAAGGTATTATAAATTACTATACAAGTGTGTCGGCTATATATTTTGGTAACCGTACTTGTTACTATTGCATTGAATAAAACAATCAAGTGGTTTTAGAATTAAAGAAATAAACACTGAATCATTAGACTGATGATTTTATTTTTTGAGGTAGACATTACCTAACCAGGGCACACCCCCATACACACAGCAGACACATCGTTATCTTCCTTATAGTTTACGTTCCCGTTGCTTTCACAGAGAGTTTGAATCAACCAATAATGTACATGTACGATAAGCAAAAAGTTTGAATGATAGATAATTCTGAACTAAAATGCCCGTCAACAGTGTAGTGTGGCAGCCAGTTGGTCTTGGCTGTTGACTAATCAATCTGTAGTTAATTGGGTTTCTGCTGTATTCCAGGCACTATTTTAGGAGCTTTGGGTTCAGCGTTGAAACAGCGATGGTCCCTGCTTGATGTTGTTTCACACCCTCCTCTTCACTCGTCTGCTTTTCCAGGATGAGGAACTAGACCGATCCTTCATGACCCTCCCGTCTCCAACAGCCGCAGCAGTTGAGGTGTGCACATGAGCGCAGGGTCCCCTCGTTTCTTCCTTGCCGCCACGTGCTGCCTTTTTGGGTAGCACCAGCACCTAAGCCCACATCCCACCTTGGGGTCTCCTCCCACCAGGCGGGGCTAGAGCCCTTCCTTTAGGATTTGGGAACACAGGGAAGAAGACCTGTGTCCTGTCCTCCAGTCTGTCCTCCCTGACCCCCTGGGTTACAGTCACCAAGGAGCAGGAACAGACAGGGGTGCTCTCACAGGGCTCAAGTGACCTCAAGGGCAGCCCAGTGCCCTCCAGTCCCTTGTCCTTGAGGCCGGGCCAGGACCTGCCCCCAGAGGCCGATTCCAGTACCCATCTGGCTCCCCACCGCGAGAGACACTGCCCTAAACCCACGGGCTCTTCTCCTTCGGATGACCACCGGTGCTGCCCCTGGAGGCTAGAACCACTCAGTGGGAACAAAGTCACCTCTGATCCGGCCCTTAAATTCTCCCCTGTTTGAACTTGGTGCCGTTTTAGGGTTTGTAATCTGGTCCTGATTTTAAACACTTCCCAGGTCAAGGATTAATTTAGTTAGAGAGTAAATGTGTTCACAAAATTATATTTGATGTGTAGATTTATATAATAAAGCATACTTGTATATATGCTCCATCTGTGAGCGTATTGAAAATAAATGAATACATGACACATTAACACTGAAATTTACTGAAACCTAGGAAGCACATGCTTCTAAAAGAGGCTATTTGCTGAGAGAAAAAGATACAGAGATTTTTTTTTCAAGATCCATATTAATTATATTACCCAATGGTTTGTCAGTAAAAGAGGTAGCATTTGTTTAAAAAGGGATTTTTGTCCTAGTAACTGGCTGCATTAGCCAAGATAGGATACACACCAAGCCTTAAAGGACCAAAGAGGTTATCGTTTATCTCTGAATGCTACTTATTCCCAAGTCTCTCTCTTTTGTACGCAAATCAAAGGTCCCTGCCAATATAAAAGGAATTAATGCTTAAACTAATAATGGGTTTGAGCATGAACTACTTCCTTAGCACTTTTAGAGCCGCAAAGAGGATTCTAAGAGAATTAATTGGCATAAGTGATTTCTGACAACAGATCTTGAATACTTAATTCTATAGACTGACTCTGGCATCGCATTTTAAAACAGAAAAATTTTAAAAAAATCTTTTTTAAAATAAATGTTTTTATTTTAGAATAGCTTTGGACTTACAGAAAAACCATGAAGACAGTACAAAGAGTTCCTATTCGCCTCATCCCCAGCGTCCCCGAGACCTGGCATCTCCCACTGGCAGGGCCACGCTGTTGCAGTACGGCGAGCAGACCAACACTGACACACTCTCTAGCTCGAGCCCACACTCTCTTCCAGTGTCTTTACCGGACGCCCCTTCTTCTGTTCCCAAACCCCATCTAAGTTGCTTATTACATTTAGCGACCACTCTTCTCGGGCCCCCTGGCTGCAGTAGGCCTTGGAATCCTCCCGTTTTCAGGACCTTGGCAGCTGTGAGGAGTGCTGGTTAGGTCGTCAGTGGAAGTGCCCTCTACAGAGATTTTATTAACAGTGTGACTGACACATAAACCGTATGTCCTACCACTGGCCCATTTAAACTCTAAGTTTCCATGGTTTTAGTGTGTTGACAGACTGGCACACCCACCACCACAATCAATTTTAAGTGATTTCCATCAACTCCTGAAGAAACCTGTGCCCTTAGCCATACGTCTCCCCAATGGTGACCATGCCCCAGCTCAACCAGCACACACTAAGTGGCCACCATGGGCTACTTCCTGTCTGTAGAATTCCCTGATCTGGACATTTCATAAGAACACAATCACATAATACATGGTCTGATTTTGTGACTGGCTTATTTTGCTTAGCATAAAATTTTCAACATTCATCCGTGCCCTAGCGCGGGTCAGTGCTTCATTTCTTCCGTCTTCCTTTGGCACCTCTAAACACAGTGCAGGGAGCCCCGGTACCTTAAGGCTCAGGGGCCCGGGAGAGTCCCTGATCTAAGCCCACACACCCACTGTGCTTCCAGGCAGGCGTGGCCACCCAGCAGGCCACCCAGAACGAGATCCCCAAGTTCAGGCTTCTCCACCCAGGCCTCAAAGCCCTTCAGACCATTTTATGGTTGAATGATAGTCTTCTGCGTGGGCAGAACACTCTTGTTTGTCCATTCGCGCACTGATGGGCTAATGACTTCTTCCCACTTCTTGTATGCTATGAGCGATGCTTCTTTAAACATTTATACAATATGTCTGTGCGCAGATGTGTGTGTTCATTTCTCCTGGGCATGTAGCATGGTGTGGCCCCCATGGATGCCGTGTTTCATCTTCTGAGGCACGGCCAGGCTGCCGTCAGGGTCTTGCTCCCATCGCACTCCCTTCTCACCAGGAGCCTGTGAGGCCCCGGCTGTCCCGCGTCCTCCTCGGCACTTATCACTGCCTCGCTTCTGAGTCGAGCCATGCGAGAGGGGTGAAGTGGTGCCGCACGGTGGTTTGGATTTGCATTTCCCTGATGACTGATGATGCTGAGCCTCTTTCCCGGTGCCTATTGGCCTTTGTACAGGCCAACAATTTGTATCCCTTCCTTGGAGAATTATTTATTCAGATCCTTTCCCTATTTTTAAGTTAAATTATTTGCCTTTTTATTATTACGAGGAAACAGTTTTTTCTACAGTCTGAGCTCAAGTCCCGCATCAGATCAGCAATCTGCAATTTCTCCTTCCCATTCCATGGGTTGTCTTTGTACTTCCTTGGTGGTGCCCTTTGAAGGACAATCTTATTTTGGTTTTGATGAAGTTTAATTCATCTACTTTTTTTCTTGTGCTTTTCATAAACATATCCTTTCTCTTCTTCACCGATTGTCTCAGGAAGCCCACTCTCCGTTCAGTCAAATATCTACTGCACGCCTTGGTCACTACCTTTCCGCCTCCAAGGCCCCCCCAGCCCCGCCTCCTTCGCTCTCTGCCAGCTCTCCTCGCCGTCTCCATCCGTTAACTTCTCCCAGTGCAGGAGAATGAAGGGGTTCCGCCTTCTCGCCTTCTGAACCTCCACCTCCTCTTCCTCATCCCTGGCTATCCCATCACCCATTGCAGAGAGAGATCTGTTATTTGTCAACCCTTTCGCCAACTATTCCGCTTCTCCTTGGGTGAACTGCATAGACTGAAGCTGTCCCATGTCCTCAGTTTCCATTCACCTCTAAACCCAGTGGCATCCCCATAATTGTATCAAAATTTCTCTTAAAAATCATACCAGTGGCGCTCTCAGCCCCGCCCTCCCTGTGATTTCTCTGCCTGCGCCTTCCAGTCGCTGTCCTCGATTCTCCTTCCCGTGCTAGTCCCCACTTTCTAACACCTCCGAGGCTTCCCTCCTTGGTTCTCTTGGCTCTTCTTCACACTCTCCGGGGGAGCTGATCCACTTCCTCAGTCCCCCTGCAGCCCGCACCCTTAGATGGCACTCCGATGCCCAGTCTCAGGCATTCAATGCCTTTTCCGTCTCCACCTGAGGGTCCAGGATCATCTCAGATCTCACCTAACTCCTGATCCCCCTCCTCTTCCTCTCCTGAGCCCAGACTCCCAGTGAACAGCACCAGCAGTTACCTGTGTGACTAGGCAAGCATCCTATTATGACGTTTTTAAAAATAGTTTTATCAAGATTAATGTGCTTTGAAATTCTTCCTAATAGAATACACAGTTAAATGGGTTTGGGGCGGGGGGCGCTGCATGTTTACAGAAAGGGGCAACCTTCGGCATAATCCAGTTCTGGAACATTTTCATCATCTGAAGAAGGAGGCTTGTTCCCCTTTGCTATCTCCCCTCCCCCCACTCGAGGGGCCAATCCATCCCAGTTCCCTAGAGATTTACTCTCCCTCCTGACATTTAATCTGTCTCTAGATCTAACCTGCATGCCTCCTGGGTCTGTCTTAAATCCATCTACTTCCTTAGTTCAGATTTTCTTTTGTTATCACCTGTGTTATTGTACCTTGCTCTTACCTGGGAACACTGTAAATCCTTTCTCTCCAACCTATTGCTGCCAGAATAATTCTTCTAAAAGAAATCACTCAGAACATTTGGGATGCTCCCCACAGCAACACAAACACCCTCCCGGGACACGCAGAGTCCTCCAGGGTCAGGCCTCCGGTGCCTCGCAGTCCCATTGCTCACCACGTCCTCGTGACATCACGTCACATCACCAGCCTTTGACCCCTTACAGCATCTCCGCCGCTGCATGACCTTTCCTTTCACCACAACTGCAGGCGCCGGCTCCTCGTGCTGAGGAACCTTCGGCGTTTCCACTGTGAGCCTCTGCCTGTCCCTCCAAGCGCGCTCTGGCGTTCGGTTTCCCGAAGGTCCGTCGCCACCTCTGCTCGCCTCCTGTGCTCCCAGAATCAATGGTCCCGCCACCAGGGTCACACGCCCTCCGCGTGTCTGTGCATCTGCGCCTCCTTTGGCCGGAGCGCTCCCTGCTGGCAGGGTCTTCCCTTACACGCGCGGGCCAGAAAGGTCCCTTGCTCTTACCATCCATTTAATAGCTGCTTGCTGAGCAAACGTATGCCCGGAAGTTAGTAGTGGGTTATAACATTCACCTCCAAGACTTTCCCCAGGGTATTTTACTTGGTGTTTAGGCCACAGTATTTCATTGTAACTATACATTGAAAAGACCCAGCATCGAAGGCATGGCATGTGTACCAGTGTAAATTTACATACAAATTAAAGTCGCCCTGGAGCCTGACCGTTCAGGCCTTGTGGCTTCAGCGGGGAGCCTGAGAGCCACTCGATGCTATTGGAGCCCAGCCAGTGCCCAGACGCAGGCGAGAAAGGGACGTCGTGGGCGAAGTGGCACATAGGGAGCTGGGCAGCCCTGTAGCTGTGCCTCAGAGTGAGGACAGGACTCGGTGTCTGTGCTCTCCGAAGAGGGAAAGGACATCAGCACATGTTATCAAGAAAGATAAAAACACCACGTAGCATTGTCAAGAGACATTTTATGAATAGAGGTAATGGAGAATTAAAATATGTCTAAATTATATATGGACTCAAAATTGATGGCATTCTTAAACGCGTTTATCCTTCGCTTTCTAATTTCTTTTAGCTCAATTCTCCAAATTTGAGAATTGCTTCCAATGCACATACTTCCCCAGGGAATAAAATTTATTTTGCATGAGTTTCACAATACTTTGTTGTTTATTTACTATGTAATTCCAATAAATTGCTTCACTTGTTTTAAATACGATGAAAGTTAAAGAAGTTTGGGGAATATAAATTTTGTATAAAATGTCTAAAACATAAAAGCCTAAAAGATTTTTTTCTAATATTTAGGAAACTATGATTTATTAGTCATGGACCTGTACTATGTTCCAGGAGTTCTTCCTGGGTGGGGTAGGGAGAGAGGGAGAAAGAGAAATTAATAACAAACAATTACTTTAAAAAATACCCATCTCTCAGTTGTTTAAAAGGTATGCTTTTCTTTCCTGTGCTAGACATAAACTTTATATTCAGTTTTTGCATATGTGAATCTTTATGGACAGAATCATCATATCACATTTTGCTAAAGATAATAATAATCTTTATTTTATATTATCATTAATTTATTAGATTTATTAATTTTAAACATATTAATATATATAAATGTATGTATATGATGTTACATCTATTTAAACACAGGCTGATATTTTCAAATCAAAATTTGCATAACACTTGCTTAATTCTGGTTTTCTCTCCATGACCTGAACTTAAATGATTCTCAAGCACAAAAAAAATCAACCCATTATTCAGAAAAATTAAAATACTTTCGGATACAGAAAACTCCTGGTTTAGAGTTACTAAGAAAATAACATATAGTGCCTCTGAGGAAAGAGAAAGTCTCATTAGGAATCTTGGAATTTCCTGCAACAGTATCAGCCACTTACACTGAAACAGTTACTTCATTTCCTCTATGCCTATAATGTCTAAAGTAAACGGGTGATTTTTAATAATAAATACACAACTTCAAAATGATGTTTCTTCCCACTGACAAAATGACGTAACAACGTATAAGAGCATCACGTGGAAAAGGATGCCGCTTACTACACCCACCTTCTAACACAAGAGCGACCACTGTTACGGACGGCTTTACTATGTTTCTCTGTTGGTGTAAGCCTGATGACGTCGAGTGTACTCTTGTTTTCACAGGGGGAGGCAGGAGGCTTCCCTCCCTCCCTGGTCTCCCGATGCCTTGGGCATGCGAACTTCCTTCATGTGGGAAGAGGAGGAGAAGCCACCCCGCCCAGACTAGGGCCTCCATCTACCAGTGGCCCAGGTCTTCCAGAAGCACTACTGAACAATCATAATGCATTTTCATGGATTTCAGGGCATTTACTCCTTTTTTTCCCCACTATAGCACTGGCTTGTTATCAAAGGATACAGCTCAGGAAGCGTCAGACAGCGGAGGCCTGGGGAGAGGGAAGGGCAAGGATGCTGAGCTCCCACCGCACCCGCCTCCCCGTGCTGGCTCTGCCCGCCGGGCACTTGGGGGCTACGGAGGCTTCATTACACAGGCGGGGCTGATTAAGTCATCGGGCATGGGTGACGGATTCAACCTCCAGCTCCTCTCCCCTCCCCTGAGGTTGGGGGGTAAGATTCTTTTCCACTTAATTTTAACCAAACTCAATCATGAGCTTGGAAGAAAAGTCATTATGAAGGGCTTTAATCTTCCTGTGCAGATAATTTGAAAATTCTCTCAAAAAAATTGTTTCTGTCAGTTTATATTTACACAGGAAATCCCTGAGATGTAACAGAGCTGCAACAGCTAAATTGAAAAGACTGGCATTATGTCATATTAAGTCCTTAAGGTCTGACACCTTAATGGTGCTAAGCCCGCAGTAAGCATCAATAACCGCTCGCCAGCTCCCTAGTATGCAGGGGACTAGGCTCCTGTCATCCGAAACTGCGGAGCTTCTGACATGGGTTGGAGACACGGTCGGCACTACTTCACCTCAAATGAAAAGCTTCCCACAAAAACTCAATTTACTCGGCTTTCCTGAAATCCCCCCACTTTCTTGATTCTTAGTCCCGCTGCAAATATTGGAACTCTCCTCGCATCTACAGAGCTCTCTGGGATTGGTTCCCAAGCCAACAGAACGCACAGCTGACCCATCGACCACTGCCTTTGAAGGCTGTGTCCCGCGAACCGAAGCTTCCCGATCGCTTCTCTAAGGGGACCTGTTCTGTGGCTTTTCCTTGCCTCTTTTTAAAGCTGTCTGCTTTTTAAAAGATGTCTATCTTCATATCCCCTTCATGGGAGACATTCTTACTCCCGCAAGATGAAGACTATTATTTTCACAAAGAAGTAAATAGAAGCCCAGGAAAGCTAAATTACTTTCCCAATGACACACTAACTTCTCTGTAGTTGAATCTGGATTTAAAACAAAGCTCCAATGTTTTTTCCTGTGCCAGATTTATACAGTAATACATACAAATAAGACAAAACTTTCAACATTCAAACAATCATTTCGAAGCCAGTCTTCCAAATTAGCTTCTATTTAGTGTGTAGAAACAGAAGGCAGTGAATGAAAAGAGGAAGATTTACACCCCAAGAACACAGGATCCTGTTGGCTTTATGATCTTACTGTTATACACTCATCGTCAATAGAGAATCCTTGTATTTTATGTTTTTTTATCCCTTCATACGGAACATGCTGAGTGGTATGGAGATTTCAGAACCTGGACTTCTTACTATTAACCAAGCCTCTGAGAACTTCCACTGCTAAACTATTTTTAGTAAAAAATAAGCCATCCAGAACACAACATTTTGCTTTCAACTTGAGACAGTAAAAGGAGCCCTGCGATAACAAGGGTGCACGTGACTTTGACTTTCATCATCTGTTTAACCACTATGAGAGCTAAAACCTTTGGCCTGTCTTTTTTAACCACTCCCTGAAGCTGGACATTTGGGGTTGTCAAGGACTATGCAAAGTGAGGGACTCTCTCCGCTCATCAGTTTGCTTCTGGGAAATGAACTGCCCACTGTTTATGTCTTCTCATCCGAGGGCACTTGATGAAAATGTCCCTCTTTACACAGATGACCAGCACTTAACTATATTATCCGAAAGGAACTACGGAAGTGCAAACCTAAATATACCCTGTGTCAGGAGGACCTTGCAGTGAGCTGGCGCTTTCTGTAGGCAGCGATCATCTGGGGCCAGCGCGCTTTCTGTCCGGGCCGTGCTCCGCTATAAAATCTCTCCTTCTGCCTGAGCGAATTGCAGGCGATAGTCCCGCAGCTGCCACACCCGGGCTCCCTTCATCGACGCCGTGTCTCGCACTGTCTCGTGCTTTGCTTTACTGTGCTCACATGTGAGCATGGACACAGAACGACGGTGCTCAGGGAGGTGTCATGTTGGGACGCCCTCATCGATGGGTGTGTACACCTTCAGAGACAATGCCACCTCTTTTAGAGGAAGCTGTGTTATGCTGGAAGTCTGGATAACCATGGAAGTGTGTTTCTTATAGGTGGCCTATATTTTATTCCAGCAGAGATGAAAAATTTTTTTTCAATTGCTATGGTTTTTCAGAAATGGTAACTGGCGAGAAAGAAGGAGGGATGGAAGGAAGGGAGGGAGGGAGGAGGGAAGGGAAGGGAAGGGGAGAGAAGACGGAGGGAAATAAACAGTTATCAACGTCAAGAGACAGATGCACAATCTCGTTTGGGATAAACAACCCCTATGTGAGCTGTGATTTTATTGTCTGTGCATCTACCTCCCTCCCATCTCTCAATCTATTTATCTTTGTGTTAAAACTCTGGTACAGCCAGTATTCCCCAAACTCAGTAACGAAGTGTAACCTTTCATGTTTTCCGGGCAGCCTTACATTTACACTGTTAGGGATGAACTATGAACACAATGCGATTCGCAGCATTAAATGAGCCACAGTGTATTCGGCCACAGTTTCGGTCAGAGCATGTAGTCTGCTATCTTAAATTGTGCTCTACGGGCGTTTATTTGGGCTGCTGGTCAGTTGGATTATTGTAAGTCTAAGCATTTTTTAATATCAAAAGAAAAGAAGGGAATGGTGGGTTCTCTGCCAAATGGCTCATGTCACTATGAAGACTCGCCCTGGCAACTTTAGTTATTTTTAAGTTATATCTGAATTTCAATGCCCTTATGTATATATATATATATATAGACCTACATATATACCTATATATCTACATTTGTACATATATAGAGACATGTATAGTTATGAACCAGATAAGTGTATTCAGAATTTGAGCCTGAATAATTGATACTTTTTCAGTAGGCCTTAGTGGATTAATCTTTCCACAAGCTTTAATTTTTCTTCTTTCACTTTTTTCAGTCTTCTTAATTCTACATTCCCTTCCTTTCCCTAAGAAACTCTGCCCTGTACTCAGAATTCACAGCCAGTCCCAACGCCCTCCTTCCCTTCACGGTGTGACGTTCTGTGCTCTGCCTGCATAGCTCCAACATTCTCTTTCCTTTCTGCACCCAGAAGTGCTTTAACGATGCGAGTGAGGACACGCATAAGAATTGTGAAAGAACACGTGGTGCACCCAAGTCATCTGACCATGCACAAGCTCACTGACTCTCACTTTGAAAATATGATTTCCCCTTGGAACATAGGACATTAATTAATATTTTGGAATTGAAAAGTGACCTGCTTTCTTCCACGAAAGCCATTGTTTCACCAAAATGAATTATTAAACACAGGCTTCATTTTAAATTTGAATTAAAGTGTAAAGCAATTTACATCTTTTTTTTAATTTAATTGAACTTACTGGGGTGACATTGGAGCAAAGAATCTCTCGCTTGAGCCACCCATGAGATGAAGCTTTGGCATTGGTCTAGCACCATCTAGTGCCCATACCACCCAGAAGCATGAGGCGTGGCGCTGTAATTGGAAGCCCCATATTGTGGCTTAAGCAGTGGGCCACAGAATATGATTGGGGGGGGAAGAAATTAGGCAAAATACAACTGGAAAGCCCAAGTGGTGATAAACAAAAGTAGAGATGAGAAACTAAGATAAACACAAACACATGCACAGAAATATTCAAATAAACAGTCATAAATTTAGAGGTTAGAAACCTCTACAAAACAATGTTTTTGTTGTACATATAAATATCCAGACATACAGACCCACACAGCCCTACATAACTGATTTTTACAGCCCTAAATAACTGGTGAGTGTCATTTAAAAACATCTGGTGGATCAAAGTAAAGATTTTTTTTAGAGTCAAAGAAGAACGTATTTCATTAACAGGGCACCTTATTTTTGTATTTCCTGTTGACTAAGATTTTATTATTATAGAGTAAAAAGTTGGTAAAAGAAAAAGGGCTATTGATTCAAACCCATTAGAAAAGTAGCACATGGTATAACGACTCTAACAGGAAGTCCAGTACGTTCGGCCCGGCACGGACAACAGAGAAATTGGAGAGCAGCGATGAATGGTCACAGCTTCTCCTCCTGCCGGTGACACCATGAATGTGACCAAATATGTCAACCGCGTTCAATCCCCAGCCTTCCTGCCACCTATTCCTGTGATATAATTCTACCCTCTGTGACAGGATAATTCATAGGCTACAATCATTGCCTCTTCAAAGGAGATCTGTATTCAGAGGCAAGGCAATTCACTGTGAATCTGTAAAAAATGACTGTGCAGGAATTCATACCTCTCCTAAACATGGGAAAAATTTTCAAAGAAATACAAGTGCCTGTTTTTGTCAAGATCTTTATTTCATATGGACTTGGAGCTCTTCTTATAATGTTTATGCTTCTTTTTTTTCTACTAGATTTCTTCGGGCTACACGTAAACATATAAAGAAATCGGCATATTATAATGCTTCCTCAACTCTAACTGTACAAAATCGCTTATTCTTAGGTCCCTTTTTTAAACTGTTCAAACCAGTTGCTAATTGGTTATTTGGCAAAGCACGACGAAACATCTTGTACTTGGAGTGCGTGTATTTGTTAATTCTCTGCCTGCGCTAATGTCTAAGACAGCAATTGTGACCTCCTCCTCGTGTGCTGACTGCACCCGTTTCCACTGGAGTCATTTCTCGGTTTTATGGGACTGTTTCTTCCTTTCTCATGTCCAAATTAGTTCAAGTAATAGAATTTAAGAGGAAGAAGCAATTAGCAGCATTGTAGGAAAGGATGAACAAAAGGCGAAGAACAAATTACTTTGAGGAGGTTAGCTCTCTCCTAATTCACATGCAAAAACATGCTCCCACAATATATAAACTTATGACAAATTAAAAAATTAAAAATAAAATACAGGGTAAAAAGATCAAAGAGTCTTACAGAAATGAAACAAAAGCTATCCTCTTTATTCGGAGGTTAATTTAAACAGCTCTGTTTCAAACTGACTATGCACTGAGAGGGTTAAGTTCCGCACCTCTCACCCTCGTACCCCTAACGGCGTGGACTTCATGCTCAAGGTCTGGTCTGCAGACAACGCCCTCGAATGAGAGGGAATCAAACTGCAATGAAACCCACCAGATGCACATAGGGAGACCCCCAGTTCCTATACAGTAGTCTGACCACAAGAAATAGAAAATCCATTGCATCTAAAGATTGTATATTAATAAAAACTCAAATAAATCAGGTGCCTTTGCTTTTGTGTGTGTGTGTTGTTCATAATGAGGAACTACTGGACAAAAAGGAACTGGCAAAGCCAACTAAAAATATTTAAAACTTCTCTTGGAAGAGGACGGCTGGCTGGCTAGGCGTGAGCGTTCCAAGGGGGCCGAGGCCTCCGCAAAGCGCATGCCTGAAGGTCGGGGGGCGCAGACCTCCGGACTGACAGATCCGTCTTCTTTGCTCCAAGCGAAACGTGTGAACAACCGAGCTGTTCTAGCCAATGCAGCTTCGTGAGCAAGGAACACAGACACCACCGCATTGCCATGGAAAAGCAACCATTCCGGTCGAGATGAGTACAACGCGGACACACACGCACGTGTGGGCTCCGGCCCCTGCTCAGAAATGCTGCCGGCCCGCGGCCCGTCACGCGCGGGCTCGCCGCGGCTCCCTGGAGGCCCAGGCCCCTGCTATTTCTGTGTTCCTCCGAGTTTCCTGCGGGGTGGATTCTGGGACAAATACCTGAGAGTGAGTGGCTTATTTTGGAGGTGATACTAAGAAACACTAGGAAGGAAGGGAAGGTGATCCAAGGAGGGAAAAGGGGAGAGAAGGCGGCTCCCCGTGTGTTTTCATTACACAAGTAGCCCCGTGGGGACCGAGGGCTCCGGCCCGCGGGCCGCGCTGCGCAGCCTGTCGGTCTTACCAGGGGACCTAAGACCATCTGGTCAACTTCTTCTATCCCTAGAAAGAGATGTAGAAGAATGGCAGGGGAACACGATTTCTTGAGAACATTACTAGCACGTTGTAGACCTTCTGTTGTACACTTTCCAAGGAATTGATTGAACGACGGTCAGAGGCCTGACTCAGCCAGCAGAGACTCACAGCACCCTTCTTGTCGCATGCCAGCGAGCTAAGAGCGACAGTTTGAGGGGACTTCCATTTTGTGAGTCAGGCCGTCCGGTCTGCGTCTTACGAAGCAGCACATCCCCGACAGCACGCTGCCCTTTCGCTGGGGAGCCGCCGCCGTGGATCTGCTGGCTTTGAGATCCCCGCTGGGACTCAACGCCGCACACGGGAATCAGAAAGGCAGGACCTAGGGGAAGGCGTTCACTGTGACAGGGACCAGAAGGAGGAAAAGGTACGGCCAGACACACAGCAGGGGTTGTTCCAGGCGGAGGGAGGGAGCGCTGTAGGGAGGGCTCCTCCGCGCAGAACGAGGCACAGAGTGCGGCTGCCCGGGGCCTAAGACGCAGGGAGCATGTGGGGTGAGTGGTGCATCGGGTCCGAGAGCAGACTCGGGGTAAGCGGTGCTGCTTAATGGCGTTCGCACCACGCAAGGGCTGTAAACGAGAACGTAACGTGCTGCGCATGCTTGGGAGCAAGGAATACGGTGGCAGCACAGAAAATGCACCAGAGGAAAGAGAAAATACCGGCAGGGGAAGTCGGTCAGAAGGCCACTGCCTGAGTGTGTGAAAAGGGGTGAGGCACGCAACCAGTGGGGCAGCTGCAAAAACAGAATACAGGAGGTATTTTGAAGAAATATTCATGAGATAGAGCTGGTGGAACTTGGAAGGCAATTAAAGTCGGAGGAGGGGGAGGAGAAATAATGCAAAGATCCAGCTGGGGTCGCAGGGAGGACTTGATACGATTAACTGGGGGAGTTGGAAAGGGGGGGCTTTGGGGTGGGGTGGAGATGACAGGAACTCCCAGGGCATCAGGAACACGAGGCTGTGCTTCCTGGTGAACACAAGGCAGAAATGCTCACCTAGAATCCATTTACAAGGAAATGAATGCAATTTCCAGGGCGAGTCTATAAAACAAGAAGAAAGTGGAGGGAAAGACTGAACCTAGAAGAGCCACATCCTTTAAGGGACTAGCGTAGGACAACCTGGAACCGAGTGGCCAAGAGAAGCAAGGAGGATAATCAGGCCTGGGCCGCGGGACACACCAAAGGGACCGAGGTTCTGGCTTGCCTGCCGCCCAGCACAGGTGTCAGCGCCGCGGGGAGGGCAGACGGATGTGCCCAGCAAATCGGGAGTCACCAGTGTCCTCAGCATTCTGCTTCTCAGTTCATGAACTCTCCATATCTGAACTCATTTTTGCCTGTTGTTCGGGCTCATTACTTCTGGTTAGAAAGTAATATTATATCTGAAACCATTTCCTGACTGATTTATTTTTGGCTTTAAAATTAATTTCCTACCTTTCTGTTGGACTTATTAGCTTCAGTGGTGGTCACCCCATTAGCATGGTCTAAGAGATTCGGCTACTTCCTGTCTGAAGGGGTGGTGACGTTCCGGGCACCCACAAAGTCCTTTTTCAGGAGGGGTTGAAGGGAACCCGCCTCTGTCACTCTGGAGAGATCTTCATTCACTGAAGTGTTTCCCAAAGGACAGGGAAGAGGGGGGCAGACGTTGGGGGTGTCACAGAGCACGCCGACTCCTCGGCTGCCACAGAGAGACTCGGGGTTACTTGGAAACCAGTGAGCCGTGGGCCACACGAGCGGCTTCCTTTGGAAGGAGGGCGTGTGGGAATCTCATCGTGTCCCTTAGACACATCTGGTGAGTCCGTGCCATTGCTGGAAAAGAGTGACCCCCTGTGGCCTGGCTACCCCTGTGGGCTCCCTTGTACAGAACACCCGCCTTTAAAGGCCCCTCTCTCCTCTTCCCCGTCCTCTGAACCCCCTTCGTTGAACAGACACAACCTTTTGTGCCCCACAGCTCACACCCTCTGCACTGGGTTTCGGATTTGCTTACTTTGAAGAGTTCTCGGGCAAAAACTGGAAAAGGACCCAGAAAGGTGCTTTTCTGTTGCGCCCGAGGTTGCCACCGTGCCGTGTCGTCTATAAATACCGCCCAAGAGTCTAAGGAAGGACAACTGGAAACAAACCTTGTGCTGTCAACATAGTCATTGCTTTTGCGACATTTCCTTCCTGCGAGCAGAATTCAGTTTTAATTTTTGTCCTCCCTGTCACCAGAGGCGTTTCTCATTGACTGTGGTTGGACCTAGGGAACACTGATAATGAGCAGGAAATTCACATCCCCACGGCCCCTGGGACTGATGCTGAGACCTCCTTTTCCGTCCTACCTGTCTGGATCCTGCCGTTTCTGATGGGTCGGTTCCTGCCCGTCTTCCTGGCGGGCCCACCCGCGACTCCCGCCCACCCTGACTTCGCTCTGTGAATAGCAGCTCTAGCCTTTAGAATCTGGATGTAGTCATATTTCAGTCGCTACATTTAGCAGGTGCTCTCGTGCGCCATGTGAGTTCCATGCTGCACACAGGCCCACTCCCTCCACTGCTTCTCACTGAGTCATCAATGTTCACATCTCTCCCCGAATTCATCGCCTAGCTGATATCTCCTCTGAGACAGAGTCTGTGCACGCGCTATTTTTTAATACATAGTACCTGATACACTGGAGGTACTTGATAACTATTTCGTGAGCAGATGAATAGGTAAACATTTGAAAGAGTACACTTAGCATTTACCTTTATATTGCTGCCTGTCATCTATCTATTTACCCAACTATCTACCACCTACCTACCTACCTATTTATCTGTCTGTTCTTCTGTTTAACCATCCATCCAGCCATCCAGCCACATGGCCTCCCTACCCACAGAAGGCGGTCACCTACACAGGTCAGTTCTCTGATGTCAGAAACTAGATGAACATCGTTCATCCCTCAGATGGTGTTTTACAGACTCACACGTATTCAATAAAGTCCTGTTTAATTTCTTTAAAAGTTGCTCAAAGAACCAACTTTTGTTTTTACTCATGTTCTATAGTTTCTATTATTTTGTTAAATTCTCTTCTAACCTTATTATTTCCTTTCTCTTGCTTTGAGTTTACCTCAGTCTTCTGCTCCCAGTGCCTTAAAGTGAAAAGTGAGGTCACTCATTTGAGGTCTTTCTTCTTTTAGGTAGACACTTACAGCCACAACTCTCCTTGTAACCCTGACTTCAGCTGTGTACCCTCCGACTTGGTCTGTCGCATCTACCTTGCTGTCCGTCTCAAAGTGCGTCCTAATTTTCTTTGTAACTTCTTCTTTGTCTTATTAGTTATTTAGTTGTGTGCTGTATAATTCTACATATCTGTGAGCTTCTTGAATCTTTTTCTTTTTCACATTTTAAGAAATTTGGCGACTTGTCCAGCCACTGTGATATTATACAGCGTGACCAGGACCTGAGGAAAGACAGAGCCCCTGAGAACAAAGAGAGCCCCCGTCGACGAAAAACGGGATCTTTACGAAGTCTCAAAGTAGAACCCACAAAATTTTACTTAATTAGAAAGAGAAAAAGGTGACACTGGGGTGGAGACATCTGGCAGGCACACCTTAATCAAGTGACCAACGCCCACGTCGCCCGTAGCAGACACCTTGGCATCATGTACCCCATTACATGACAGGCTAAGAAGAGCAAAATGACAGATACACCGTAGCCCTAACTCCAGAGCCTGAACTTAGGAAGAAATACTGAACAAACCCTGACCCAGGGGCATCCTCCAGGTAAGAGCCCTTCCTCTGCGTCACCTTCTCGAAACCTGAAGGAAAGCGGGGACCTATGCCAGGCTAAGGGACAGTGAGGAGCCACAGCAAGCAAATGTGACATGTGGCCCTGGTCCCAGCCAGGACTGGGAGCCTGGCCAGACTTCGAATGGGCTTTGCAGAGTGTGATGGTTGGTGGTCTTACTTCAGTGTCACGGGTCTAGTTCTGATCACGTGACTACGGGTCCACAAGGTGTGAGCATTCGGAGGATTTGGATGAAAACTACACAAGAATTCTTTGTATTTTACAAATGCCTAGAAGTGCAAAAGTAAAAAAGCAGGAAACTCAGAATGGCCTTAAGTCTACTGGTAGGGATATGGGACGACAAGTAGGGTCTGTATTTAAAACTGGGAGAAGCTGGGGGAGTAAAAGCAATGAGAGAAATCAGCCGTCACCGAGCCCTTGGATGCTAAGACACATTATAGGTCGCTTTTGGTTCCTCAACCCCAGTAAGGACTAAAGAAGCATTTTCCGAGTGCCAACGACGTGCGGGCGGGACGTTAAACCAGACAGTCAGGGCCGCCGCGGCTGCCCGGTCTTCACCAACGAGGAAGCAGAGAATGGCCTGTGAGGGACTCGTCCAGGGCACAGAGCCCATTTGGGAACGTGTCCTCTCAGGGCCAGAACGCATGACCTTTCTGTGTGCACTGCGCCTACGGTGCAGGTGTGCATCCATGTGCGTGTTTTAACCAACATGTGATGCGGTCCCCCAAATCAAGAAGGTAAAGGTGCTAAAACCTTTTCAACTATTTTATGCAACTAGATGCAACTAGTTCTGAAAATTTTAAAATGTTCATTTTTGGGCAACCTACACAAAATGTCATTTTACCATACATTCCTGTTAAAGAAATCATTTCTAGTGACTAATTAAAATTTCGTAAACATGGTGGACTCTGCTCGCCCTGGAACAAGACCGCCTTTGCCTTGGGTTTCCGCTCGTGACCTGGGAGGAAGAAGGTGTGGCGCGCCTGGCGGGGCGTGACACAGGCAAATGTGTGTTATTTGGGTTGAGAAGAAGGAGAGAGGACATCCAGGTTCCAGTGGGTTGGAGAAAGAAAGACACCTTGGGAATTAAGAACCCTCCAAAACAGATACACGGAACTGGCTCTGCGTCTTCGATGCCCATATTAGTGGAATTTGCAGACGAAGAGGGAACTGGGAGCTTGAGAGGTAAGAACGCCCTTCAGCCAGGGCTGCGTCTGCCTTGGGGGCATGCAGTGTCCCAGGCAACATGTGTCCTGAAAACATATCTGTGAGCTAAACATGTGACAGTTGTGTTTCGGTATCAAGAGCTGCTTAAAAGTAAAACTCTATGTCCTTATGCAAAAGAAGGGTCGTCTTAGAAGCAAAGACACCAAGCTAGCAACACCTCACTTAAAAAACTCAGGCTCATTAGAGCCAACTTTTTTTTTTTCTTTTTTAGTGTAGAGTGCTTTATTCCTTGAAAATAATATTTGTTCAGGTTTGCAGGTTGATTTTTTAATATTCTAATGTATCCTGCTGTGTGTGAACACACCTGAAGTATACAATAGTCTTTACATTTAAAAAAATTTATAAGTAAAATATAGAATCGCACATTACTACACTGTATTCTTCTATGCAGTCTGCCTTGAAATCATGACATCACATGATTTATTTATTATCTCTTTTAGGAATTAGCGTTACTATGCAATCAGTTGTTTTGTTGAAAGATGCTAAATTCAAAATTTCTTAAAACTGTAGACATAAGAGGTCTTTCCTTGAAGGCTTGTATCAATGTACACAAATGACTTTAATAATTATCGAATGTAGGACCAAGTTATTTCCTAAAGCTCCCCAGTTATTTGGGTCAGCAATCCAAGACGTCTCAATTAACGAAGTTCATTTGCATTCTCTGTGTAGACACGATCTTTTATTACCTATGGATGGCATCAGTGGACATTTGCTCTTTTATATCCTCCTTTAGCAAACACCCGACAGTAGGTCATCAAAGAGGGGTGAGAGGGAAGTAGTTCTTCTCCCAAGACCCGGAGGACAGAAGAGGTGCAACCGAAACAGATCGGAAGCTGGGTGGCATGAGCAGACTCACACCACTCTGTGGAGAAATAAACATCATCTCAGTCAGAGGAAGTTGCAGGAGGTGGGAAGGAACAGAACTTTCTATTTTCTCTTTCCCTGTCACATGTGAAAAAATGTTGTTTTTTCATCTCTCACCTGCAATTTGAACAAAGTAGCTTCATTTAGACATAACTGGAACAACTTCGCAAGATCCTTTGGAGGCATTAAAATACATTGTCAATAAAATACGGCTCTTCTAAACTGGAAGACTGCTTGTATAGAAGGTATGCCTCATTTTAATGGTAAGGAATCGATCATGCACCGCTGCTTTTTTTTTTTTTTTGATATGTGTGATATTTTCTCTTTCACTTTCTGATGAAACCACACCCACACCGAGAAGGCTGGCGCGTCAAGAAGTGGGGGTGCAGCCAAGGCTCCTGGATGGAAAAGTCACCCCCGTGTGTCCCGCTGCAAAAACAGGCTGCAGAGAGCACGCCAGTGACTCTGAGACTTGTGTGCCCCACTGGGTAACGTCACCCCTGTCCAGCGGGCCTCCAGGACCAGCCCTCAGCCTTGGCATCGTGGGGGGTGAGCCTCCCTCCTGCGGCAGAATAGGGAAGTGTGAGCATTTAGCAGAAAACGATTGTATATATTATGGCAGCATTTAAAAAGAGTTTACATAATACAAAGATGCTGCCTAATTGCCGAAAAACCAAAATAAAAATATGTAAAGAAAACGTCAAAGTCCTCCATTATATCCTTCCCCCACGAGCCTCATTTTTACTCCGTCCCTCAGAGGCAAACAATAGTTTCCCCCTCTCTGGGTGTACTTCACGTGCATTCCCATCTATTTTTGGACATTTATGGATATATATGGGCTCACTTCCCGACCGGTACCTTCTCTTCGTCCTTAGTAACATCCAGCAACAGTCTCTGGCGCAGCTGCGCGGTTCCCCAGCAGGGTGACCGCGTCACCGTTCAATGGCCCCTCCGCGCAGAGGCCTGAGACCGTCCTCCCATTCGCGCCGAGAGCCACTGATGCAGGTCCTATCGCTGACACGTCATCTTTGTACAGATATGAGCGCTGCGTGTGAGCTTGCCCGGGAGTGACGCCGCCTGACACAGCGGCACGTGCGCAATGCAGGTTTGCATCGTTGCTGTGACCCCGTCTTCCAGGACGAGGCCGTGTCACGACCCCTCCCACCTTCCTCAGCCCTGGATGGAATTTGTCCTTCCGGTTGCCATGCCCGTGATGGGGGAGATGACATCTCGCTGTGGGGTTCATTTGCCTTTCCTTGATTTTGGTTGGGTTTATTACCTCAGTAAAATAGTTACACTGGTATTCGTATTTCTTATTTCAATTGCCTGCCTGTATTTTCACAGCTATTCCTAATTATAGGTATATGATCAATATCCATCCTGCCTTATAATTGTTAACATTCACCTAAGATGTTTTCCTCCTTCCTTGTTAGTCCATTTATATCCCTTTAGGCTCACACACATACCACACACGTCACTCTTTTTTTTTTTTTAATCCAGTTTTACTGCTGTTTCCTAATGAAGGAATTGTACTGATTCATGAGTACTGATCACAGAAACATTGGGCTTCTCCTGGCCTTATCGCTTTGTTCCTGTTTTGTTGTTCTTGTTGGGTCGTTAAGGTTCTTCTTATCAAACTGCTTCGCTCTTTTCACTCTTTTTTTCTTTCTATTGTTGCGGTTGCTGTTTTTGCTACATACGCATCCCCTTCGTGTTCTTCCGGTAATTACAATTTAGTTTCGGCACAAATGCTAAAACGTCTGAAAACTTATCGTCTGCGGCTCTCAGTGCCTGCGACTGTCCCCCCACAGCTGATTTCACGGCGGGTATTTAGCTTTCTCTCACTTCCATAAACACCACTGTCCCTTCCCATTCCATGCAACGCAGAGTTTGGTTCAGCAAGTTCTTTAATCTTCTCAAAAGCGCTCCTCGATAGTGATTTAGAATTAACTATAACATCTGACGCTTAGTTTTCTTACCAGTTCCCCCCCAGACCCTCTCCTGATTGAATTCTTCGCCGTGAGTCCTGGAGTCGCCCTGGCGCAAAGGGCGCACTGCGAAATCCGGAAGTCTCTGCGCGTCTGACAACATGTTCTGCCTCCTTCCCTGAACGCTAATTTACTGGGTTATAGTCTCGAAATGTCATCTTCAAATGCGAAGAAATGTTTCCACTGTCTCCTGCCTCCGGTGTGGTTGTGAAAAGTGACTTTTTGGTCTGAAGCTTTTAGCCCGAGAGGTTGCCTGTACCCAATCCTGCTCTGCGAGCTTGCAGAATGGTTTTCTAGTTTGTTTGTTTGTTTTCTTTTTGGGAGGTAGCTGTTATTCTGAAAAGGCACTAGTAGGTTTCTAATGATGAGCGTCCTTTCATTCATACTTCTCAACGTTGAATTAACTCTTTCATCTGCAGGTCTGTATTTGTCTCCAGTACAGAAAGGCTTTCTTTTTCGGGTCTCCCGTTTACTTACTTGGTTGTTTTTATTCTTTCTTCATGGAACATCTATTCGGCAAACAGTAACCCTCTGAGCTGAGGCGGTGTGCGTCTGAGCGTGGGCCACACCTTCACAGCTTTCACTACTTCCTTCTCCAAGCCTACGGGTCGCTGCTTCAATATTCACTCACGATCATTAATCATTCATTCGGAGTCGCAACGGGAGAAGAGACGCCATCCTAAGTATTTAAACAGTGGGAGTTTTTTCAGGGGTCTGGTCACGCAGGTGAGGGGAGACACAAACAGCCAAGCGTGGGCACCCTCCTCTTCGAGGCTTCCGTAGGGCTGGAGTCAGGGCAGCGACAGCAGCTGCTGGGCATGTTGGCCCAAGCACAGGGCCAGTACAGGTCGTGTGGCCCTCCCTGTCCTCCAGGACACCTCACTCCTCCAAGGTAGACCAGATGGTCTGGGAGATCAGGGGACCCAGGGGGGCTCTGGGTGCACACCCCCAATGTCTGATTGACTTTTCACTCTCATGTATTTTTCCTTCTCCTCTTATATGAAGGTTTTACCAACTGTTTAAAGATAGGAAACTACAGTCATGACTGGCCTTCACAGAGTGCCAGCAATTTCAGGCTTGACTCCAGGTACTTCCCATAAATACATGGATGACCAAGACAGGCGTGGACAGCCACCGCCGCAGTGCAGGCAAGGGAGCCCCCCAGCGACGGAGCAGAAAAGTGCACATTGGGTCTGTGTGATTTCTACCGTGCCGAAATCCTTGGGTCGCGTCAAAAAAAAGTAGCAGGGCTCATTGAGGAAAGGGAAAAAAGAAATAGGAAAGAAAGTGCCACAAAGGCACTTTTACCAAGCTTCACAACACACATTATTTCTGTAAGCCGTGGCCAGGGCGGAGAAATGAGTCAGCTTCCACAAGATAAAGTTACAACAAAGATGACTTACTAAGAAACCAAATGATAAAAATAAATAAATCAACAGCCCTTGTCCTCCTGCTGATAGGGACATCTTTAAAAAGTTTTTTTGGTATTATAGACACTGGTTCTAACCTCTCATGTCATCTTCACTCGCAAATTAAAGTATGCATGTGATGTTTCATGGAGTGCAATGTGTTACTCATTCTTAGAAATCCTGAGTCACAAATACAGTTTAATTCTCATTCTTCTCCCTAATTTAGTGCTCAGTTAGAAGGCTTTACCTGCGTAGAACCTTCATAAAGGAAAATAGGAAATCCACACTTGAGACTTGCTGTATATCGTGCTACTTAAATCCTAGAGAGATGGACAGGCAGAGGTAGAGAGAGTGACAGACGATGGAAAGGATGAAGAAACAGAGACGTCGGCATTCTGCAGAGCACAGATAAAGCCAGAACCTAGATTCTGTAGTCTCTGCATAGCACCTTGCGACCAGTGCCTTCAGTTTTGAAAACTCCATCAACTTCATCAACCCCCTGCAGGAACAATGACAATTTCCATGAAGATGCCATACTTCTTGGCATAACTACTTTTCGCAACATGCCAGCTTTCAGTTACTCCAGAACGTGTTCCTCTTGCTCCCTATTGGAAGAACGGATCCCAGCTTCCAAAACCAAAGAAAACTTCAGAAAATCCAGTCGTCTTAATTGGAAATATTTAGGCATAAGCCAAAATACTGTACCTAAACATGCAGCTGCCTTTTGCCTATAAAATACAGAGCGGGGAACGCAGCAGAGACCCACGTATGGGAAAAGGAAGAGTGCCGGTGCCCATGGGGGCCACGTGAGGGCGCTCAGGTGATACACGCCTGGCCAGAAACAACACATGCATGTTGCATTTCTCCAAGATACTCGGCACCTCTTGACAGTGTCCATTAAATCTAGAATTGTTTGCCACAATTTGTACATTACATCGGACACTTAGGCATTCAAGCACAGCCGTCCAGGCCCCAGGGTGACTGGGTGACAGACACCCAGGGACCATGGTGGGGGGGGGAGAAAGAACGAGTGGGCGCTGACCCACGCCAGAGGCGTGGCCAAACCTGTCCTCGCTGCAGCGGGCACGGGAGCGCATCTGCACTCGTGTGCATGGACAGCCAAGGGTGTGA